>DWNR01000218.1:0-23104 GCA_018250455.1 Polygonus leo | reverse complement strand
TCCTTTTTTATCTTAATCGGACGATTATTTAAGATTTTAAAAATTAAGTGGGCCATCTTTGGGCACCTTACCTTATACAGCGAAAGGATTTTCATTGTAATAAGGTCCCATGACATCTCTTCTTTATTTATTCTATTTATTCGCGTTTACACAGCTATTGTGTATTGTGTGTAGTAAATAAAACTATTTAAATATTGTTAATTATAATACTTTATGTATTTCGATATATTTGTACTGCATTTTAGTGATATCCTTTTGGCCTCTGTTGTTGACTAGCTTGAGTGTGATGACGAAAATGTACTCCTGGCGTTTCAACTCAGTCTAAGAAGTAACCTTCTGTGAGATAGAACTGCAATCCTATTGTGAGTTGATTACACATGTCCATGAATAGCAGTGGGTGGCCACTGCTCATCAGATTGACTGACACTTATCTTTTACAAAATAAATTTCTTAGCATATGTATATATATCGATAAGTAATAATTTGTTTGTTTGTATATTTCCAGTATGTCGGAAGGAGACGTATCACTGATACGCGACGAAGACGTGTTGCGTCGTATGGTAAGACCTCATTATTTTGACTATGTTTTTAATTACATAACTTTTATTTCAACCGGGGAAGAACTACCGCCATCTTCATAATCCTCCGTGAAGCAATTATGGTATTTGAGTTTGGAGAGGCGAATATCTTAGTCCTCAAGGGTAGCAACGCATCTGTGATCAAACTTAAGTATGATGTCCATGGGCGGCAGTGACCACTTACCATCAGGTGTAGTGCATGCTCGTTTGTTACCTTTATACGATAAAAAAGTTGGCCCTGTCTGTTTATTTATATAGGTCAAATATAATAATGGACCCCTTTCCTGTTGACAGATTGATCTGATATTTGGTAAACACCTTTAGTTCTGATGACAATAAAATTTAACACATTCTGTATCATTGTATCTAATTATTAATTATATATTTTATCTCAATCCACTCAAAATCATAGGTATCAAATGAAAAGACTTGACTTGTTGAATACAATTTTATCTTTGTGGTTGATCCTAGAATCCGTAGATTGATGAGGAGAGTAGCGTGATGACCGGTACCTAGGACTCAACATAGTATTTTTTAGCTTTTAGTACATTATTTTTATTTTCAATAAAACGGTTTAACTTAAAAACTTTTTTAAGATCATATTATATAATCACGTATCACGTCCACCTGGTATAAATCTATCGTTTCTTTAAGTTGAATTAAAGGCTAGTCTAAACCATATAAAATTCAATATACTTATTTTGAAATGTCAACCCGTTAAACCTCTTAAATATATTCTACTTTATGTGTTAAAACCCTATTCATATTATATCTTATCCTATTTTATGCATAGATTTACTGCTTTGTTAAGTATTTCGTGATTCACAAGTACTGTTAAATTAATGTAAACCACTATATATTATATCTTTGTTTATACTAAAACAAATATAAATATTTTGAATATGAATCTACAAATCGCATCATATTGTAGCGTTGACATTAACACGATGTAACTATGATTTCCAGTGGCAACAGACGGAGGACTTTTCCCGCAAGAAAGAGATCCGAGCCCACATGTACCGGCTGAGGGAGGAGCGCTTGCGCAACCTCTACTCGCCCGAGCCCGGCGCTGAGGGAAAAGGTACCGCCATCACCACCATCATCACCATCACAACTTCTTTACTTTCCAATTAATAGTATCTTTGCAATAGTATATGTTGAATCTTAGTCATAGTTTCTTACTAAGAATATCCAAGTAGTAATTAGATAAAACATAGACGAATATTTTTAAGCTGCACGTAGTAAATAATTTCATACATTTAAAATTCATTTGTTGATATTAATTTTGTAGATATTGTAGAACATAACTGCGATATTAAGTGTTTCTTATAATACCATTTAAATAGCTATATTACGTTCTTATTTATTATCACATGACACTTGAAGCAATTTAGTAAAATTGCAAATTTTCGCTAATTTATAGATATTTATTGTCAAAATCACGACATGTCATATGAATAGATTTGGTTCTATGTATGTTTGAATGCACTTGTTTTCAAAATTTATAAGTCCATTTATTTTATATTATAGAGTTTTATAGCCTTAATTATTATGCCTATTAGTTTGCACATGAAATCCATTGGTGTCGATTTACGATCCTTTTTATTTCAGCAAAAATTATAAAGTTGTGTTGAATAGAAACTGTTAGAGTAGTTGTACAAATTTCAACAGGTTGTGAGTTCACATCAACGCAGGGACATGTGAAGTCCTTCGCAGACCAGAGCTTCCAGTCCATGAAGAGTAAGGAAGTGCGCGACGCGGGCTCCCCGCCTAAGGAGTTCTCGTACCGCGGCCAAGGTGCTTACTGCACGTCTACACCGAATTTAACCTAACCGAACTAACGCCTATTAACCAGTAACAAGCCCGAGCAATCATTAGCCCCAGTTGACGACTGCCAATCCTTTACAGATCTGAAGGAGCTATCGAACGCCGGGTGGAACGTCGAGTCTGAAAACAGGACGACTGACGACGGTCACACCCAAGTAAAATCCGTTCAAGCTAACATTGAGGGTAGATATGACGTGGAAGGTGGGAGGGGACAATTTGCAGCCATCGATCAACATAAACAAGCGGTCACTGAATATGACGATGGTAACACTAGTCTGAAACGAAACGAGAGTACTTCGAACACCGCCGCCCACGAGCAGGTGGTGCGCAAAACGGACGATGGAACTCAATTTTCGTCGACAACCAGTTCGTCGACGTCTACTTCAAAGTTCCAAAAAATTTCATCGACCAACGATAATGTGCCATATGTAACTAATAAAGATTTCGATTTGTCTCGGCAAACTTCTCACGATACGAACCGTAATGAGGAGGTGACTACGAGGCGGTTTACGCAAACTAGTGATTATGAACAAAACTTGAGAAGTGACTATGAACATGGCGAAGTAGTATCTAGAAAAGTTGAATATCCTGATGATAACACTAAAGTTGTTGTAGAAACAAGACGTTTACCTGACGGCACGAAAGTAACTAGCACCCGGCGTGAATTTCGCGCACCTGTTGTGCAAACTAGCCGATCTGAACAGCACTCGCAACATACTAAGAATGAAAGTAAATCTTCGTCATATACGGCAACACAAAAACACTCACACCTCAATGAATCATCGTCAAAAATCACTCGAGAAACGATTGATAATAATTCTAAGAACATAGTGGACACACAGAGAATCGTCGATGATTTTGATTTCAAAAAGAATCGCAACGTCGATAATGTGACTAAAAATGATGACAATATACAGTCAACTCAATATCATACTAATCAGAAATATGAAAATTATATCCATGATGTAAATCATCACGAGGTCTTATCATCGCAAGAAAATCAAAACACACATCGTAACGATCTTAAAGAGACCCAGAGTTTTAAGGACATTGAAGACAGAGTTCATAATGTTACGCGAGACAATAAACGTGAAGAAATAATTGAACGAAAAATAAGCTCTGATCAGTATCAGACAACATACCAAGCTGATTTTTCTCAGAAAAAAATTAGTAACGATTGGAGTCCGTCCCACCAGGCTTGGGCGAGTACCCTCCGATCTGATACTCCGACAAGACCTTCTACTAGAGCTTCATCACCGGGGAGCAGAACATTTAGATCTAGTAATTCTTCTTTAAGAAGTAGTGTGAGCCCTGACAAGACATACAGGAAGCCGCCTAGTCGCGGCGCCAGTCCTAACAAAGTTGACAGATATTCTCCTACTCGTACAACCTCTGATAGATATTCCAGCACACATTCAACCCACTCCGTTACCGAAATCAAAACTAACGTATACACTAGCCCAGACCGACGAGCCCCACAACAAAGATCTCCTACAAGACCTTCCTATAGTCCTGATAGAAGGTATGATGATGGCCGTCGCACAAGACCTAGTGTTAGTCCAGAGAAAAGACTACACAGTCCATCTGATAAATCTCGCAGTAGCCCTGACAGAAAACCTCCTCGATTTGAGAGTCCTGAAAATCACCCACGTACAAGATCTCCGGTAAAACCAAGCGATAACCAAGGAAAGAGACTGACACCTACTCGATCCAGTCCTAGTCCTGACAGAATTAATACTCAGAAGTCTCGTCCTAACGATAATTATATTCGCCGTTCTCCGGACCGTTCTAGTCCCGATAAAAAGTCTCCTCGGGTTCTGGGGAATGATACGGTATCTCCTACGAGATCTAAGAAGAGTCCTGACAGAACGCCAGCGCATCACGAACAACCTCAAAGTATCAGCTCTGATAAAGTTCCAAAATATCCACGCGGACCTTCTCCTACAAAATCTACAAGACCTACAGACAAAAAAGATTTAGAAGAACAATATTTACCGGAAAAGACTACACCAAATGTTTCAGATAATAATCCATTAAAAACCCCAGGTTATATGAGACCTACTGCTAGCAAACCTAAATTACCTAATGATGATACTTCTCCTGTTAAACTTGATACACCGGATAATAAATCACCAACCAAACATAAAAGTTTTCAAAGTCCAGTTGAACCTAATATTAATAAGTTTAAAGAAGATCACTATAAATTCATAGATGAAGAAACCAAAATGTACACAAGAACTGATGAACAGGTATCAAAAACTATAACATCTAAACATTTTAAAACACTCATTGATAGTACAAGTGATATTGAAACAGATTTGAAATGTCCTACTATATGCCCATCAGTAGTTAAACAGTCTCCAAGTCCTGATTCACCAGATTCTAATGATAAGGAATATACTGGAGGCCCTGATCACCCTCTTTCTGTGGTAAATCAATCGTTGCGAAATAAATCACCAAGCCCTGAAAAAAATCAAACTCGACAGTCTGTATCGCCGCCAAGAAAAAGTCCAGTGAAAGATTTCCCTGTTAAGGATGCTCAAAAATTACCATCATTAATACATGATGGACATAAAAAGCCACCGAGTGGCGATAAACGCAGCCCGTTAAGAGAAACTTCTCCAACAAAGAAAGAGTTTCGAGACAAATCACCACGTTCCGAACAACGTGACTCTCGTTCTACTTCCCCGCGCATATTAAGAAGAGATTCGCCTAGCCCAGACAAGTATCAAAATAATACATTGACTTCTTCGAAACATGTATCAGAAAAAGTTATATCTTCGTCTGTTCGTTCTGAATCATCAAAAATAACATCAAGAAAAGATTCACCGAGTCCAGATAAATATCCGATTAGAGCGTCGTCGCCTACTAAAAAAACTCCAACAGAAGACATGCTAAGCTCGGCTCGGAATAAGTCACCGACAAAAAATAGCAGGACAGGTAGTCCTACAAAATTCTCTTCTAGAGAATCATCTCCAGTGAAAAAGTCTCCTATACCTCAAAATATTGGTACTATAATTTTGGATGATTCCGCACCTAAAAATGATAATCAAATCAAACGTACCGTCAAAGATTCGTCTCCAAATAGAAAGGATTCAAAAAATACTGAAACTATTCAACATCATATTACTGCAAGAAAAAGTCCATCTAAAGACACAACGGACTTTACGACACCGGAAGACACAAATAACGCTCGTCCCATATTAAAAAAATCTTCGCGCTCGCCTTCTCCTCATAAAGGCACATTAAAAGACACACGTTATGATACTTACGAAATAGTTGAAAGTACTGATTGTAGGACTACCCAATCAAATAAGTCAAATAATTTGACGGAGAACGTTACAAAGGAGTCTCATCGCACTACAGTTACAGATAAATCAAGCCGGGAGACTTCACCATCTAAATACGGCACTTATAATAAGACACAGCGTTTAAGCAAAGCAAATAAAGAACCTACTGATATTACGCCTACCAATGCTAATGAACCTAAAACTCTTAAGAAAGAAACAGTTACTACGAAAACCACAACTCAAGAGAGCAATTCAATAAGAGATATAAAACAACAGCAAACAACTGATTTTCTTAATGTAGAAAGAAAAGTTGCAGAGAATAGTAAACAAATTACTGCTAAACAACGTCCTAAGCAACTTGTAACTCCATCGACGAGTCCTACAAGGAAGCCTAAAGGAGCAGAAACAGAACCTTCAACTGGTCAAAGCTCTCCAACAACATCCGTTAGTGGGTTTGTATATTTCAGTTCTCCTCGACCTGAAAGGACACCAACAACTGATACAAATAAACAAAATTTGGACTATGAGAATAGTGCCGAGGATATGAAAACCAGTGAAAACTCTGAAACTATAAAATCGAGTCGATCAAATTCACCATCTAAAATACCTTGTAGGTCTCCGTCTCCGGAGAAAAGACCAATTAAGGATAGTCTTCCGAGAAAAAGCTCTTTGAAAAAACCCGCTGTTGACAATAATCAGGTCTCGCCTACCGAAAAACCGCCATCTAGCTTTTCTGTATCACCTATGATCGAGTCTAAAGACTTTCCTGAAAAACAACCAGATAATAAAACAGAGACATCGAAATCATCACCGAAACCGAAACCACCACTTGAAAGACGTGAAACGTACGAAGAACGATGCCGTAAGATTCTTGGAATGTCTGATGAAACAACTACAGAAACAAATACGATAACAAATGAGGAAAAGTCATTTTTCAAAAATCAAGACTCTAATGCAAGCTCGCCTAGTGTGTCTCCCTGCCGTAGTCCAGCACCTAATGAAGAAACACAACGTAAAGGATCAAAGACCCATTTTTCTTCAACAGTTACTGATTTTTTGAAACAAGAACGCGAAAACGTTGAATCTAAAGTACATCAAGAACGTAAACCTAAAGAAGACCAAACAAAAACGCCAGTGTCAAGAGGAGTTTCCCCAACTAAATCGAATTTAAAAAATACTGTTGTCAATTCCAAAGAAACATCAAGTGTAATTACTGATAAAAGTGAAAAAATGGAAACAAGAAAAGAAACAACTACAACAACGGATACCAAACAATCTTTTTGGCAAAGTCCAGAAAGGAAACCAAAAGATCAAGTTTCTTCTAAGAGACCTTCTTCTATGCCCAATCCATCCCAAAATAAATTTGATGATGACTATCCTGAAGGTGAACATATTGAAAAATTAGATCAGCAAACTTTAGATAAAAATACAGAAGTTGAATTATCTGACAGACCTTCAACTCAAACGCCAAAAAGCCCTATTCAGTCAAAGACTAGTCCGAAGGAAAAATTGATAGAACCTACCACAACAATTGGAAAGTGTGAATTGACAAAACAATATACAAAGGAGTCTTCTCCTGTTAGATCACAAAGGAACGGTAGTCCGGTTAAAAATAAAACACATTCTAAAACAAACATTGCAGTAAGTTCTACGGAATACGACTTGACACAAACTACGGAAAATATTCAGGAGGATACTATTACAGACGTACTTGAAGACGAATTCATACCCCCGCGACCGCCCCTCTCTCCGAGCCGTAAGATTCCTAAGCCATCAGGGCAAACGACAATATCTACAGAAGATTTTGAAAATATCGAAGAAACTCGGACATTTACGAAAACAAATGATTTCAATACAGAATTTATTAAATCAGAAAGAGAACAAGAAATACTAGATAAGGTTCAAAAATCTTTAAGGAAACTTTCTCCGGATCATAAAAGTCGATCGCCCAGTCGTGAAAAGAGTCCAATAAAGACAAATCAAAAGCCAACCAGTTTGCATGATCTGGATAGGACAACTCAAATTCCTCAATCCACGGCCAACGTTCGAAAAATTGTAAAAGAGAGCGTTACAGAAATAACCAATAAAAATATTGTAAGCAAAGATGATATAACTCACATGGATAAAACTAAAATTGATAAACAAAGGGAACCTAAAGTTTCCAGTAAACCTCCATCAAGGAACGTTTCTCCAATTAAAAAGACAACCAACTCATATTCCAAACCTGATAGTCCAGAATCTCCTCCTAAAACACGCAGCATTTCACCTAAAAAGCATGTTACATCTACTGATAGACCTCAGTCACCACAAAAGGGGTCCAAGGCGAGAGATTCAATTCCTTCCCATATTACAAAACCATCAACTATTTCTACATCACCTACGAGAATCGATAAAACAATTGAAAAGATCACAACAGATTCCAAGAAAACTATTAGTGCCATAAAACAGAACAGTTTTTCCAAAATTGCAACAAATAAGATTATTTCAAAGACTCATTCCAACGCTGTTTATAAAACTGCCGAACATGATACAAAACTATCAACTCTAAAAGGTATAAACAAAGAAACCATTAATCACAAAAAGGAGTCTGACACTAAAGTAATTCGTACAACTAGTGATATTACACTTAAAACAAAGAAAATCCCATCACAAAGAATAAAATCGAGGCCAGAAATACAAGTTAGTGATATGTCCTCAACAAGAGTAGTAAAGCAACCTACAACAACAACAACGAAAAGTCCAAAACCTCAAACAAAAGAATCTCAAATGAAGTTCCCAACTAGCAAACCTAAATCAGCAACAGCTTTAAACACCTCTATAGAAGACGATGACGTTATTATTGACGTTCAACAAGCAAAATCTTCAAGAGAGAATTCTCCAGACCGAATTTGCCCTACGCCTGTTGGATTTTCAGAAGATGTTGGTACGCCAAGATTCCCAGATGAAGTAAATGAACCCGATGACGAATTCAATAAACGTACTTATCACACTATACATGAATCTGAGTCTATCGTAGATGATATTGTTGAAATATGTGAAGATGATGAACTATTTGTCAAACGAACTGATGTAGACAATACTGGTGAGTACGTACTCAGTGTTAATGACAAAGTTTCGAAATTTGGCAAAAAAACGGATACAAGAGACAATTTCGCCCAATTTACTGATGTGGAGAAAAAAGTCCACTCCGATTTTGATTCTGAGAATATAAAATTAGATGAATGTTTGTTATCTGTCTCTGAAAAAGTAAACAAATTTGCCAAGGGTCCACGTGCTACGAAAGATAATAGAAGTCCGTCTCGAAATATAGTAGACGAGTATGACAAAAACACAATTTATCAAGATGATTATACGAAATTAAGTGTCAATGACAAGGCTCATTTGTTTGTTGAAACAGCTGAAAATGCCAAAACATCTAAACCAAAACCCAGTCAAAAGATTGAACGACCAGATTTCAGTGATATTGATGATTCTCTAAAAAGTGATGATTGCTTATTGAGTGTGTCTGATAAAGTCAACAAATTTGTCAAAACTGCTGAGCAGTTTTTGAGCGAAACACATGAAGTAGAAGAAAAGGAGAGAAGGATAAAAGAAGAACATGACAAGATTATGAAAAAAATAGTCGATGATACCGATGAAGATAACATTACTACTAAAGCGACAAGTCATAATATGAATGTAAAATCTGATAAATATTCTGAACACTACCCAGACATTCAAAGTCAAGATTCAGTTATAAAAGAAACTACAACATCACAAGCTAACACCAAGGATCATGCAAGTCTCAATACTAAACGTACAGATCGAAACCCAGCGGTAAAAATAACAACTATGCGTAGTAGTGAAGCTGTGAAAAAGGCTAAGGCATTATTTGAAAATATTGCCTCTACCACTCAAAAAACAAAAGATATTTCAAACAAAACTAAGACAACTAAATTAACGGATATTGGAGTTATTAAAAAGTCGCCTAAGACTGACTCTACCTCGCATCCTTCTTTGGAAGAGGGTTCTGTTGATTTATCAAATGTTGATACAGACAAAGATGAACATTTACCAGTTACAGTTTCAAAGGATCATTCTACACATAGTACAGTTAATTTAATTCAGCAAACTGTACATGATAAGGATGAAAAAATACGCAGTAGCCCAGCGAATTTCAGAACGCATTCTCCTGAAACTTTTAGGACTAAATCACCATTACGTCATGTCACTGAAACGACAACAACTACTAAAACTGTTTTGTCTCGTTATCCTACCACAGAGCCAGCCGAATCTCCTAAGCAAGTACGACCAGATCCTGATAAGCCCGATAGACCGCAAGAAAAAGTTCCTGGTTACTTGCGTCCCACAAAAACCAGTCAAATAAAGGAAGATTTAAACGCTACAGAAAGCACTGACATTGAAGTTAGCAGTAGACGCGGCAGTGGGAAATTTGGTGTAGAATTAAGAAGAACCAGCGTAGAAAGATCTACCGTGAGCAGTGAGCGCCGGCGCAGTAGTTCGGAGCACCACCAGCCCTGTATCGAAGACATTTTTGACCTCGACCTTCTGGAACAAATGGTCAGTAAAAACCTTTGCATGATTGTAATTTCTGCTTCCATAATTTTAATTTATTTGTACTCATGCTGACTTTGGTTTAAATTTCAGTTGGAAAAGGTAGTGGGCTACGAACAAAGACGACGAATAAGAGCTCAAATACGAGTTGCCAAGAAAAAAATTGAAAGTGACCACGTTGATTCGTCCACGTTTACAAGAACCTCAAAGGTGACTTCGACAAGGGTCCTCAAAACCAGATCGCCGGACCGTCCGTCTCCAAAATCGCCTGAGAGACATGCTAAACCTTCACCTCATAAGACGTTTTCTCCAGATAGACAACACAAATCTAGTCCACAAAAATCGATAGTTACTGATCATCTCACTAAACCTACACCTGACCGTTTGGAACCTAAGGAAACAACAAAGCCTATGTTAAATGGTCATGGCAAAGAACCAAGTAAAATATTTAGTGATAAACGTCAAAGGCCACATAGCCCCGAAAAGCCTATCTTAAGATCTATTCCAAAAAGCCCTGTTCGCCCACATAGTCCGGACAAGAAAACTAGGCCTCTTTCGCCTACTAAAACCACAACGACTAAATCAAAGGCGAATCGCTTTAACGAATATGCTTCAGCTTACATGAAAAAGGTGGGATTGAACGAATCCGATAAGTTGAGATTCTCAAAAACGAAAAAGATTGCAGATGATAAGAACAAACGAGTAGTAGAACATCGTGTCGGAGAAACACGACAAACCATGACAATAACGAAGACAGCATCCGAGCAGACTTTCTCCAAGAATAT
This sequence comes from Polygonus leo, assembly GCA_018250455.1. Taxonomy (NCBI): domain Eukaryota; kingdom Metazoa; phylum Arthropoda; class Insecta; order Lepidoptera; family Hesperiidae; genus Polygonus; species Polygonus leo. The sequence goes on along the minus strand of DWNR01000218.1, from coordinate 12,070 downwards.
GAGGGAAACCACGGAAATTGTCCATTTAAATGGCAAACGGTCACCTTCACCAGAAAAGAAACGAAGTCCGGAACGAAGCCCTGAACGTAAAATTCATAGTCCAGAACGTAAAGCTCCAAGTCCTGACCGCAAGCCTTACAGCTTCGATCGCAAGCCTCAAAGCCCCGATCGCAAGCGTCAAAGCCCCGATCGCAAGCCTCAAAGTCCCGAACGTAGAGCTCATAGTCCAGAACGTAAACTTCAAAGTCCTGAACGTAAACCTCAGAGCCCAGAAAGAACGATGATACCAGATTTCAAGCGCCAAAAATCAGACGCTGCAAGTAAAAAGGAGGTACTCGTGAAGACCGTTTTTGACATCGAAAAGAAAATACCACAAAAACAGCAACAAGAAGAAAAACCGTCGTGGGTCACAAACAGAAATCTGAAAAAGATAACATCCGAGACACGAACGTTCAGCACTAAAAAGATTGATTCAGACAAAACTAAATATAGGGCTCCCAGTCCTTCTAAGATTATCTCTAAGCCTATCGATGTTATCACATCGAGCTACGGTCCGGGACCCCTAGACGCTGACGGGAGACCCCTGTTCGGTATCAAAGCGTTACGAAACGGAGCTACGAACTATCAAGGTCAGTGTTTAATTTTAGAATCCTAGAATTAAAAAAAAGTAAATGTTTGCATAGCTGACTGTATCACTCAATAAAGTGCGGGTACATACAAGTTATTTCAACGTCAATTACAATTATTAAAATTCTTGAAATCAAAACTAAAACAAATGAAAATGTTAATATATCATAAAATACTTTCATTCGATATATTTTGTCGATAGCTTACTTAATAGTTATGTTGTTTTGAAAGCAATAATAAGTGAATAGGTACCAAACACATATTAAACAAAATTGTCTGACTTATCAGATTGTAATTTAATTAAACAACTGAACAAATAATTAATCATTGTAAATTTTGTGTATGTACTCCAGCAGAATGACGTGGTTTCTTGAAGCGTGTTGACACATACCTACATATCTTACACACAGCATCTAGTAAATAAGTATCGTAATCCGCGTTAAACACAAGTGCGGTCAGTTGAGCAACTCGCCGAATACTTAACAAAAGCTATTTATGTAAACGGTTGGCTTACATTTTTTTGCGTTTTCCGCCAAACAGTGAAAGGTACAGTGATTCGACAAGAGTTCCACTCGCGCAACGGCAGCGAGCCAGAAGGCACCGTGTCCGTAACCGCCTACTCCACGGAGCCCGAGGACTTGGAGAAACTTCTCCAGAGTCAAGGAGACCGGCCTTCGAGGCTTCACGGCCTCGCTGCCATCACCACCACCAAGAAGTTCGGCGGCGAAACCGGCACCACGCTGAGTGAAGTCCACAACGTAAGTGCCTGATAGTTATCTCGGAGCAATAATGTCTTTACGTTAGTTGATTCTTTTTATGTTCCAGTACTCTTTCTGGCATTTATTTTATTGTTCTCAGTTCAATGTTCGAAACTAGTGGATCGTAAGCATTTAAAAATAATTGTTGTAATACGATAACCACTTACTTAATTCGATTATGGTTAGGAAGATTACTATGTCAATGCTAATTGTTATTGTATGGTTTCACAAATATCTACGGCGGCGGTCACTGTTACTTTTAAGTATTTGTAATTTGCGTAAGATTTATTGTTTCCAATAATTCGAGATAGGCATTGTAATTAGGACAGCATTAATTAACATAAAAATATTTAAAACTTTTTATAAAATGCCAAATATAAGTATTATAAATTCAACAATAAAAAACAAAATATTTGTAATGCTTAGAGCATTACAAATATTTTGTTTCTTATTGTTGAATTGATATGATTTTTATTATTATTAAATTCTAATATAAACATTTATGCATCTTATTAGTACGTGTACCATGACAATATCTTTTAACATAATTTCCCTCATGGACTAGTATTTCTTGGCACTGAAATACGTTAAAATGTAAATATTAATCCATATTTTGTACTGTGAAAACTAATAACTTTTCAAACTTACAGAAAGACGAGCGAGCCGCACTCGACCAATTCACACATAGCGACCGACGAATCATCGACAGCAGGATTGAGAGTGGCAGCGAGAGCTTGGACAGGAGTGAGCAGCGGCACTCTCAGCGAGAACGAATAGAGATCCTCGACGTGAGCGACGTCGAGAGGAAGGAAGACAGACATAGCCAGAGAGACAGGCTAGATAGATCCGAAACTGAGACTGTCAGCACGCAAAGTGACAGACGACAAAAAGAAAAGGAGAGGATAGACAAGAAGAGCGCAACGAGTACGGAGAGAAGAGAGGAGAGGCAAGGGAAGGACAGGATGGAGAAGTCTGAGCGCAGCGAGCGGACGGAGCGCCGCGAGGACCGCAAGACGGTGCGCCAGAGCTCGGTCAAGTCTCTGACGGAGAAGTTCATCAAAAGCGCAAGTAAGTATTTATATTTTCTTATGTTTAGAAGTATAACAAACAGGCCACCTAAATCAATTAATGTGTATTAGTTAAAAATGTGTGTCGTTACCGTAAATACTTAAACACTAGCTGAATATGACATCTCAACAAGTAGACTTCAGTCGTAGTTAGGATTGATTAAAGATTCCGATGCAGAAGATCCTGAAGAAGTTCCGATGCGATTATGACCACCCTCTCTCAGATCTATTGTCGACTCGTTTATTAACGTTATTATAGTACAAAAACAAACAAGAGTAAAATACTTTAAAATGCTGCGGCTGTTTCACAGAACATGAATAAAATGGAATTATACTACAACATGTAATCGATTACAGACTTAATAAATTTCCCTCTGCGTAAGAGACAGTTGAAACGTTACATATTACATACTTAAACATACAGGCTACGTTTTCATCAATAATCAATTATTTTCTTTCTTTAATTAATATATATCAAAAAAGTGAAAAGTTTATGGATGTTATATTTATGATACAATACAATATCGCCTCGATTATAATCAAAAGTAACGTGTCATAACCAAAGATGACGAATCGATGCGTATCAAAATGAGTGGAAAGTAAAAGTCAGTGTCGTGAGTGCCGGCCCGCGACCCACACGCGGGCATTGTTATGGCGATCGCGTGCTTATGGGTACCCATTACAGGTTACGGTACAACATTGGTCACGTGTGATTCGGACTGGTACACTAGTAGGGTTCCGTACCAACAAATTGTGTTGTGGTCAATTTGAATGTGAAAGTAATTTTATAAGTAGTTTCAGAAAAAACGCCGAAAATACATTTCTTAATCCCGTACCGGACCCGTACGGGACCCGTATTTCTTTTCAGGTTTATTTTATTTATTCACTTGTTGTTATATAGTTTTGCATATTCTGTGAAAATTTTGAGTGGGTACTTATTATGGTTTAAAACATACAATTAAAAAACAGTAAATGCCGGTTTTTGTTTGACCCCTTTTATTTTTAACTTTTTATAATTTTTAGTATTTCTTATTTTAGTGGCCCATATTTCCAATATATAATCTGTGGAAATTTTAAAAGGCTTCCGTTTTTATCCTTTGGGTACGGGACCCTAAAAATCCCATATATGATCTTTATTGTCAGTCGCCTAAGATTGACAATGTGAACCATTGAAGCCGTGTCCTGACGAAGCGTATCGTTATGTAAAGCACTTTCCTCTCATTTATGTTTGCGTCAGTTTAATACAAAGTTATAATAATAATTATTATAACTAGTTTACATAATAGTGCATTTATAATTTATATCGCAATAATTTCTGTAATTTTATCAATATTTTACTGCAGCATTGATGTCTGACTGTGTACCGGTAAGTTATTGAATGATTACTTAAATTCCGCTTTATAAAAATGAATATTAACATAAAACTTTCTGTAATTAAAGATTAAATGCTACTTAATCAATGCAAGTCCAAATTATCCTCATAATAAATAAAGTTTATTTGATGTATCCAAATCAAATATAATTAAAATATATTGTACCTACTGCTTTACATAAAAATATGCTTAAAATACATATGATAAATAATTGTATATCGTAAAAGGTAGCAAACGAGCACGCAGTCCATCTAATTGTAAATGACCACTGTCGCCCGTGGACATTGTTACCAACCCACTATTAAATCTTTAAGGGACTTGCTTCATGGGTAGCGGTGGTACATCTACGGTTGGAATACAGGGGTTCCAAACCCAAGTAGGGTCAGTTTTGTTTCTAAAATTAGCATAAAACTTAAATTAAGAATAGGGCTGTATAATAAAACAGTACATATTTAATGCAAGTATGTAAATGGTTCAGGTGAAACATCGAAGAGCGAGCGCAGCGCGTACCCGAAGGCGGGGCTGATCCTGCGCACCGCCACCATGAAGGACAGCGTCTCCAGCGAGTCCTCTGCCCACGCCGGTCAGTCTTCTCCTCCTTTATAATTATTATATCTAAAGTACCTGCCCAGGTTTGAATCCCTGGCATTAATTTATGAAGATATGTGTATTATTTTTTTAAGATTACCTGTATTTTCTACACCAGTACATCGTGAGCCATCCTACATACTTTATGGGTGTTTAAAAATTTGCAAAGGCTAATTCGCACTTGGCCCGTACGCTCTAAGTTCTTTTTGTAATAGAAGACCTGTGCCAAGTGATGGAACAATAATGGGTTGTGATTTAGACTTGAATACTATAAACAATTTTTAAGCATTTTTGTATACACTTGAATGTTAACCTATATTTTAACGACTATTTTCAGGATAGTAGAAGTAAAGTAGGTCTGAAATCAAACTGAATTTTTGTCAAGCAAAGTATAGTTTATATATTTCTTAAGGTTTCTTTACTCTATGATTTTGGTACGTATAAAATTTATTTTCAATTCTTATAACTTACCGAAACCAGGTCTAACGCGTACGGACAGCGAGCACAGTCTGGGCTCGGTGGAGGACAGTGTGGTGACGACCACCACCAGCGAGCAGCTGGGCGACGGCATGCGCACCACCACCACCACGACCACCACCCGCACGCATCAGATGCAGGGCCCCACGCAGACCAAGCGCACCCAGGAGCGCTCCTTCCTCGACAGTACCACCAAGGTCACGGGTGTTCAAGACATTCTCACCAGGATGAAGAACGCTGATATTGGTGAGTGATGAGACGTGAATCTGTCCTATCTTTTTTCTAGGTATTCGTACTTGTTGCGTCTACAACTGGAACACAGCTTGGATTTAGCAATAGACCGATGTCTGTCTTGTACCGATGTCTTCAAAACAAAATTTGCCCAACCTTTTCAGCGGTTGCGCCAAATTATCTATTTAAAATTCCAACTGACAAAGTTACTTCCTATATAAAGTATCCGTCAATAGACTCTTTTTTTTTCAAGGATAAAGTAGCTTACCATAACAAAGGTATGCTAAATAAATATCAAAAAGTAATGCCTACGCCATCGAAACTATTTTATAAAAAATAAAATATGCAATTTTTTTAAAAGAAAACAAAATGCTTTATTTAAGATTTTAAAGTAAATACTGCTCCCAAAGTTTCGCATCGTTCACTATGCCTTGAATCTAGCCCATAACCTGCAAACGAGGCAGATGAAACACCTCCCTGGTCCGCAGTGATCGAGGAGGGCGACAGCAGCGCGGACACGGAGGCGCGCGCGCTGCTCAACAAGTTCCTGGGCGCCACCGTGCTCATGGCCGGCATGCAGGGCTACGTCACCGAGCGGCCCGGCGGCAGGCTCGTCGTCGAGCAGGTCAGTGCCTCCTTTAACGTACTTATAAATCTAATATATAAAATTCTCGTATCACGGTGTTTGTTGCCAAACTCCTCCGAAAAGCCTCAACCGATTTTTATGATTGTTTTCAAATCAAAGTGTTCCATCCATCCCTAATTTTTATTTTTTGGTCATTTCATTTTGTTTATATTTTTGTATGACTAAACCCCTATTTTTAATCGAAAATCACATTCTAGCCAGGTAGTAAAAATGTAACAACTATAGGTGGTAAAAATGAATCAAGAAAAATAGAGATGGTAAAAACGGTCTTCCATCATACACTCACTGGCATAAAAAGTGGCCCACCGAATTTCAATACCGGGAAGTATATTTAAGATTAAGATTGATTACATTGTCTATGAGCGACCGGTACCAGTTACCAGGCTACGCTTTTCTAAATGCCGTGCATACATAATTTTTATCAAGTAGACAAAAATCCGCTAACCCGTGACATTAAATCTAAAAATAATATTCTACCACAAAAATGACTGAACTCTATCTATGGTCAAATGTGTTGGTACCACTGAGGACTACGACAAAACGCACCTCTTCTGCCAAAAAACATTTTATTGCAGTAATATGATCATAGCGATGGTACCCTCAAACTATCAGTTCTCTCTGTCAAAATACAAATACTACTATTTACTAAGTAGACCACACCGTACTATTTTCGTTACGCAACATCATATAAGAAGATAGATATCATAAGAAGCTAGATAAACAAACTCTCCGCTTACATTACGTACGTCTATCGTATAGCTGTAGTAATTACAATGGTAATTTGATTTATGGTTTGTTCAGCTGGTACCACCGCATTCCAACTTAATTTAGCAACGTATCTACGACTGAATTCACGTAGACGTGAACACGTCCATAAATGTCTCTACACACTAAAGTCTGTAGAAGTACTACGTATAGTGCTTAAAAACAAATTTAAAATTACTTTTCAAATATTGCACAGATTAATGCTCTTTGGGCAATTGATTTCAACCATTGTCATAATAATAGAAACAACCATCGAAAAAGAATAATTAAATACAATTTATTCCAAATAATGTTATACGACACTCCAATTAAATTGCCTACTATAGTAACAATTGTAACTACATTAGACGTCATCCAACTTTTCCAAGTTTAGTTTAATAACAGATAGCCGTCACACAATGACTCCGCAACAAAAGTCCCAGCGAAACACAAACAAACAATAAAACGCCAGCTTTTCATCGCACCCGTGCACCGGAAAGCGCGAAAGTCAATGTCCAGACCAAAATTATATACTGCACGACAAGCTGGCATACGTCCCGGTGTACGGTGAACCAATTTCCACTACGCTCTGAATATGCTACGCCATTCTCGCCCCCACGCACTTGACATACATGACAAATTGCCGTGAACGTTTACGCTAGACAGGACACCCGTAGACCAGGGTACGGTCCCGGAACCCACAGATGCTAATATCAGAAATGAATCACGACTCAGATTAAATTTATCTAGCCGTCTAAAGTTTAACGATTGTGGTTACAAATTAAACATCGGCGTTAAAGCCAATGGGATACAATTTATATGGTCATAAAACCATGAAATCTTCTATCTTAAAAATCTCTTGTTTTATTTTTATATTTTGTGGGGCTACTCCTACCACACGGACGCGGGCAAAGAAAAATAGTAGAAAATTAAACATATGGTTTCGTTTGAACTCACACGCCATTACAGTTAATATTTGGTAATACGCTTAATAATATAATGCTAGTGTAATTTTAATAAGGTTTTTATGTGTATCATACTTTAAGTATATTTTTTTAAAGAGACAATCTCTAAAATTCCGAAACCAATTAAATGACAATAAATTATATTTCTACTACGCAACTATATCGCAAAACTGATATAATGACATGTAAAATACTTTGTCATAAACAAAGCCGCAAGGAATAGTCAGTGGACGAACAAATAAAGAAACCTGTCAACATGTTACATGTATATGGAAGCGCTAAGCACGTGCACAAATTAAATTTATTTCAGACCATATGAAGTTTCAGTCTTCCGTAAATAAACCGTATGCCAAGTTCGCCATCCATCAAACTTGCGTCTTCACGCTAGAATTAAGTCAGCATTAGGAATAGAATTTAGAAACTAACTAAATATGTTTAATCATTGGCTCGGCAAGAAAAGTAGAAACAAAAAATGGAAAAATATATTACTAGGTAGCTAATTACAATTACATTATTACGCTATTTTTAAACATAAATCGAAATTAATAAGCTACCGCTATATTTTTTCTTAAAATGTTATACGTTCGTACCTACAATGAAGACGGAATTATCACTCACACATACTACTGAAAATATTATCTCATGTTAGTTATACAATGTAAATCGGATAACGCAAATGTACCAATATACCATAATTTATTTATGCGAACCGATTCCGATCACTACGATCGACGCGCGGCTAGTAAACAAAAGTGCTCTGTGGATGCGCCCGCGCAGCGTTGCCGTTTTAAGCCACGCGCGGGAAAACGAAAATCGCCGGCAAAAATAACACCGTTTACCATTTTACTCCCGAAATGAACTAAATAACTGCAAAACGCACGCGATATTAAACCCTAACGGCACTGTAATCGGTGGGATCAGAAGAAAACTCGCCCGCGGAACTTTCGACACTATATTTGGTGCGGTGACGTCAAAGAGCGAGGCACGCGCAGTCCGCGCCGACGGCCCGCGCAGAACGGTGCGGCTACCGATATGACATAAAATTTAAACAAAACTACATAAATATACATTTGCTAATGTATTTTTGTAAATATTTGACAACAAATCAGTGAATCCCGACATAATTTTGACATCTCTCCAATTATTCTGAATAGAAACTGCGGAACAATTTCAGTGAAAAGCTCAATTTTTAGGATTGCGTGTACCAGATAGGAAATTTTATGTAAGTTTTATTTATTTATTTTATATATTTTAATTTACCTTAAACACTTATTTTTTTTATTTCCTATTTTACATTTATTTGTAATGAACTGTGTAGGTATTTTTTAAAATATTTTTATAGTGTTCTGAAAATGCATGTTTTTTTTTTCAATAATTTTATTTTGCGGCTACATCACCGCTATGATTTTTACTTTCTCTCACTATTAACCAAAGATTTTTTATTAATTAAATATTTCGGATAACATGATATATGTAACCCGTAATTATAGATTTCGATAAAAAGCTGAAAAAACGCTGAAATATGAGCGACACCAGCTAACGTCGGGTTTAAGAAATAAATTTCTCTATAAAAAGTGTGACTGTGTGCTTTTATATCTCATTAACAATTTTTTTCTTAATATTTTTCCTTTAAACTACGGGAAACTAGAAATATTAATCATAGAACTAAAACTTTTCTCCCTCTATACAATAAATTACGAATAACCTATAGTCAGCGAAAATATGTAGAGTCAGTTGTATAACTTGTATATTCGTGTATCTTATCATACCCAACACGTACACACGTGTGCATTTAATATTGTCTACAATACAGGTACATTTTTACGAATATTTTAGACAATGCAATAAAATCTAAAGAATATGTAAAAGTTGAACATATTCAGCACAGCACCTTCTGTGTTCAAAATCATTCAACATTTACTATCATTTTAACGTCAATTTTCGAATGAACAAAAACGCCTGTCTCCTTTCCTTTCGTTTATGTGACGATGAAAATTCTCATGAAGTATATTTTCAACTTGATATCAATTACGAAAAAATATCAATCACTGTCTCCCGAATTCCACGATCTCCCGGCGGTCAAAGTCTGCAGCGATGAGTCAATCTGTCACAATTCCTCCGTATTTATAACACTCGGGTATTCTCTCGTGCACATTGTTTACGTGCGGCGACCTCGTGCATGAGGTGGGACATATACTGTGTGTGTCCATCCACGAGTGACAAGCATAATGTCACAAAAGCGTCGCAAACTATAGAATATCTGTATGAATGAGCAGAGTCCACAATACTTGATTACGCCTGTAGAACGTAATCGCTTCTGTATTCCTACATGGTTCCTAAATTTTCCTGCATGGTAAATTGTATCCTACCTAGCGGAGAAACGAAATATACGAATAATAATTATATTATATTTTTATTTTTTTATCATAATTAATTAGTTGAATTATAATAAAAAATAAAAAGCATTACTTTTGTCTCTTTATACTTATCTGATTAAATTTATAATAATAATCCCCATATAATAATAAAACAGGGGTTCTAATAAACACGTAATTTAAATTATTTGCTATGTAACGCAGACGACACCATGCAGAAAAAATGTGTCTATTCTTCCAGACGTAATTAAGAACTACTGAACTTACTAATTTTCGCGAAACTTCGGAGTTGTAATATTTAGGATAATAGGCTACTAGGAATAGGAATAATTTATAGGGTTGTTTTATTTTGATATTCTACCCCTAACCTAAGTCAGAGTGTAGGTACTCTAGAAGTAGTAAACATTATTTTGAGTTAAACAAATACGGACAACATTCTTTTAAGTTGCGCACATTACAGATCCTTGTAAGACGAGATAGACGCGATGTTATGAAAAATACAACGTTAAAGTCCTACTTATTAAACCTTTTTAATAACAATGACTGGTATACGGCCAATGCACAGCTAAAACCAATTGAACAACTTGAACCGATTTTAAAATTTCTTAGCTCAAAATATGCGTTTTTATTATTAAGACTTTTAGCTTCCAAAGCAATGTTTCTTAACCAGAGGTTTGTGAGGGCACACTAATTGGTCTGCAAAATTATCATGCACTTAGCGAAATAAATTGTAAAAAGGCATTTTTATAAAAAATCGCATTAAAAATTAAGATTTAAGTTACACTAACACACTAGTTAGAAATTAGTAGATAATTGATTTTTTAAGCACATACATATTATTAGCTTATACCTATTACATACTTCCTTATTGTACGCGAATGTTTTGATTATGCTACATATAATTCTAGATTTTCATAGTTATAAACTTAATATATAAAAATGAATGTTTGTATGTATGTCCTTTATAGAATCGAAAACTAAACATTTGATCATGTTATGATCTTTAACAAAGTTGTTGTGCATGAGCCCACAACGCAACGCAACGCAACGCAACGCAACGCAACGTAGCAACGCGCGCAGGGTACAGCTAGTATAAAATATTAAAAAAGGACCATTTTGAGATTTGTTACCAAATTAATATCAGAAGGGCCATTATGTATAAAGTGTGTAAGTATGTTATACACTTTACAGTGATAGGAAATTATACATAGTGAAATTAAAAATAAAGTCCTTTAGACAGTCAGTAATGCTAACAATATTCTACGACAAAATAAGAAATGAGAACAATCTTCGTAAAGTGGCCCCAGGCGTCCATAGACATTATTTTAACATCTCTTAATCCAGATGTCATCTCAATTAGTATAACAAACTTGACATAAACCCATTTTAAGCAATTAGCGGACACAGTTCTCAAAGTAGGCCATAATTTAGTACACTGTAATACTTTGTGAAATAAATTACTTTCAAATGAATTTAGATTAGTAGTATGTTATATGTATATCAATAATTAATAGCTAGTTGGCACATCGATCAAAGTAATCGAAGCATTTTACTATTCGATCGGATCTCGAGTGATATCATCGTGTGTCGCTGCCAAATAACCGGAGATTAGAGCGGGGTGATGGGAGGAGCGGTTAACATTAACTTTTACTCCAGGTAGAACTCGTTTAGTTCGACCGGGGAGGTACCACGGCCACCCGCATGATCCCTCGTGAAACAATTATTGTGTTTCGGTTTGGAGAGCCGTGATTGTCGGCTATACTTACACACGAAGCGAACATCTTAATCCTCAGGAGTACCAACGCATTTGTGATCAAAATTGGGTATGATTTAATTGTGCTTGGAGATGATTATTGATGTCCATGGGCGGTAACCCCTTACCATCAGGGGACGACCCCTTACCAACTTGTTGCATTTGTCTGTGTATATTTCTACAGTTTTTGGGATACAACAATTTATCCCCTTTTTCTCCCTTAAGGGACGAAAAAAAGATCGTCCCTTGACTTAAAAACGTTTTAAATAATTTATTCTGGTTAGTACTAGAATTTAAGATATACGACACTATATAGATAACCCACAACAATAAGAATTATCAAAATCGATCACAAAGAAGTTACGCGCGAAAGTGCATCAAAATACAAACGAATTGAGAAACTTCTAACTTCATCTACCAAAACCTAAAATAATAAATATTGTTTAAAAATACTAAAAAAACACTT
>DWNR01000217.1:0-23104 GCA_018250455.1 Polygonus leo | reverse complement strand
CAATAAATTGCTTCACGGAGGATTATTAGGGTGGCGGTGGTACCTCCCCGGTCGAACTACATGAGTTCTACCACCTGGCTGAATTAAATAGATTAATTGTAACAATATCAGTTTTTACGGAATGTAATAATTTATTTCATTCCTCTCATATCAATCTCTTTTATTGAAATAAAAGAGAAAATTCTGTGAACAGGCCTCACTCCGTTGGTTTGAGGATAAAATTTATTTTTAATAAAAATGTTTTATGTACTGAAAAACGATTTTGGAAATAAATATACCTACTGCTTAAAATTTAAGCCGAAACAAATATACTGTTTAAAGTTTAAGTAGTATACTAGCAAGGCGACCGAGCTTCGCTTGGATATTTGTGACATAAGCAGCGCCATCTATTGTTGAATAGCTTAACTTCTCTTTGTTCATTGCCTGAAAACAAGGATAAAACGAAGTTTTCTAAAAATGAAACCTAGCTAGATCGATTTATCGCCCCCGAAACCACCCATATGCAACATTTCAAGAAAATCATTGGAGCCGTTTCCGAGATCGTTGATATATATACACATACAAGAATTGCTCGTTTAAATGTATTAGATTTGTTTCCAAAACCGTTTAAGCCTTAAACCAGTAAAAGTAATCACTGTGCCCTCACCCCAACTTTGAATGCGGAATAATATGTAAAATGTGAATTTAGGGGTGTTGATGGAAATTCTCGGTAGGCAAGCGGTATTACTGCTAAAATACTTGTCTTGTAGGAGGCTTTATAAATTGACAGTCGGATGCTGTTCAGGGTATCTTGGCGTAGGATTTAAGTGTAAATGATGTGTGGGTATATGGTTTTTCCATGCATAGTTTTAGTGGATAAAACTTATGCCTAACGGTCTACTTATGCCTAAAAGAGGAGCTTAAAGCCGATGAATGAATTAATTATTCTAATATGTAATTACTGATGTATGACTTTCATTAAGTGTATCTATATACCTTATAATGGATAAAAACTTTTGAATTTGAATTTGAATAGTAAACATCTTATGCTTACATTACGCAGTCGTATTTATGTTTTCCTAACGAGAAATGGGCGCTCGTATTCGAGTTTTTTTTTTAAATTTGGTTTATTTATCTTGATGTTGTGCATTGAGCTCGATTGCGTATTGATGTTCTATACTTTGATAGGAATTAGCGGTTATGTGATAAAATAATCATTTAAAAACGGATCCGTCTGATACAAAGAACTCTTCGCTTGGCATTTCTATAATCAAATTAGATTAAAGTTATATCTGAAGTCAAATGTTTGGTATTTGCATGGCCGAGGACGACGTCTCCAAGCGAAACCTTAGAAATAATTCATTTAGAATAAAAGAGTGTCATTGTTCCCTCTCTGTTCAATGTATTCTATAAGCTAACATGCATTGTTACTCCAGATATAATTGTTTTTCCAGAATATACCTAGAAATACCGCGATAAGGTTGCTATTATATATTGAATATTAATATTTAAATTTTTAATTATCTTTTCTAAAAACCTTTTACTTATAGAAATCTTAAGATTTTTACATTAATATGGTTTAGAATAACTTTTACTGAAGTGCATAAAAATCACGGAAATCATTATTATCTTAATGAAAATGGTATCTAAGTTCATATGTTGATATATGTAGGCTCATTCTACATATACAATACAATGGAACATATGATGATAATATGCGATCCATTTTGAAAATTTCACGAAAGCAAATAAACAATAAAGTCAGGCCCAAAGCTTTTGATTATTTATAACACGATCATGTTTTTATTGTTATTTATAAATTAGAATTGATCTTGAAAGTTATATACATAAAATGCGCCATATCTATACACAGGAATAAGGTGATAAAGTAAAGAATGAAGGCACCGAACACTTTCAAATTAAACAATGAGAAATATAAAACAAATGAAAATATTTTCACATTCCCATTTCCCATTCTAGGTAAGAGACGCGAGATAGCGCCGATGGAGGCACTGAGTAAGTCCTCAATATCGAACACAATACGCAACAGAATGATAAAACGTAACGCTATAACGATTCTGGAATGTTCCACGGCGATCCCCTTCAAATGGCATCGACACAATTATCTCTGTTTCTTCTGTCATAAAGAATTTAAAGATGTGGATGACTTGAAAATACATACCAATGACGATCACCAAAAATCCAGTGTTAAATCAGCCGTTTCTTACCTAAAGAGGGATGAGAAAGTGAAAATTGATGTATCTTCGATAGCGTGCAAAATTTGTGATGCTGAAATCGCCAATTTTGATACTTTTATCAATCATATCAAGATTGATCACGGTAAAACATTCACGCCTTTCAGTGAAGGTGTAATACCTTACCGATTGGAGAAAGACAGATTTCAATGCGCAGTTTGCGATAGGGAATTTCATTATTTCATCAAATTGAACGAACACATGAACGAGCATTACGGAAATTACGTTTGCGAGTTGTGTGGCAAATCGTTTCTCAGCCAAGACAGATTGCGTTGTCATACAGCTAACCACGGCTCGGGGTACAAGTGTAACTCTTGTCCAAAGATCTTCGACTCGCTCACCCAGAAGAACAGCCACGAAACCCAGATCCACAACAAGGATAAGGGGATCAAATGCATATTCTGTCCGGAGACGTTCAAGAACTACACGCTACGTAAACGTCACCACAGCACCGTCCATAACGTACAGTTACCGACAATAAACTGTCCGGTTTGCGGCAAAGCGTTCGAAATTCTCAGCAAAATGCGCTCGCATCTGAAAGAGGTTCACGTGAGGGAGAAGAATTACTCGTGTTCGATGTGCGAACAGAAGTTCTTCTCGAAGACTCACGTGCAGAGACACATGGTGAAGCATTACGGCGAGAGGACGCACCAATGTGATGTCTGTAAGAAGTCGTACGCGAGGAAACAGACGCTCAGGGAACATATGAGGATACACAGCAACGATAGGAAATACATTTGTTCTGTATGTTCTCAAGCCTTTGTTCAGAATAACAGTTTGCGTATGCATTTGAGGCTGCATCATCCAGAGGATGCGGTGAATTCTCAATTGGATATTTGATCTTTATGAGGTTACTTAGTTTGGATGTAAATTCTTAGATTGAATTGTGTTTACTCAATAAAAATACAATAGTATTATTTTATCGTAATGACACGATGGTGAAGTGGGAAATTAGTTCCAAGAACTACGTATTGACAGAAGTCCTTCCAAGTTTGATTATAACAAGATAACTTGTACTTAAATATGATACAATCTGCATTTCGTCCTAAGATATCTTCCACATTTTCAACTGCTTTTGTCTCATTCTGACCAAATTAGTTTTATTTTAATAATTTATACGGCATCATTGTTACATGCGATGCGACAATAGTAAACATTTTATTTTGTATGTATGAATCACTATCTTTCCTATCCTTAAAATGTTTTAACAGATTGTTGTGAAAAATATCTGTAATATGTAAGGAATTAATTCAGAATGTTATGTTCTATATCTTATTCATTTTGAGTTTCTTTGACATTTGATCTGCACGAAATATGTGACACAGCTATAGTTGTCGACTGATTTATATTAGTAATACAAATTATGTAAATATTGCTATTTTTAATAAAATTATTTAAATCAACTTTGTTTTTATGTATTTCGATAATAAAAGTAATGCCATTGCGAGAAGATTCTGAACTAAAATTAAGCTTATTTTTTCACCTTGCAAGGATTCATACGTATAAATGTATATTCCTAGGGAGCCCTCTTGACCATAATAGCAAGCAATTTTATAATAACTTTAAATGTACCCTATTTTATTTTAATGAAATATTATTGGTAATATGATTTTTGTGTAGATTATTTAGCTCAATATTGTAGATGAAATAAAGGGTACATTTACAGTTCAAAAAATCTCTTTTCAGATGATAAACCGCGGAAATACAAGGGCTGCGAATCGTCCTCGATGCGTAGGCGAAAAAATCTCGAAATTCTTTTCAACAACACAACGGTAATACCATTTAAATGGCGCGGGAAGTATTTATGCTTCTATTGTAGCAAAAATGTAACTGAATATGATGAATTGAGGAAACATACAAAATCGCACGGCAATTGCTCAACAAATGACCATTCTTTGAAAGTCCTCAAAGGCGGTCAGAACATGGAAATTAAAATTGACATTTCGGATATAGCTTGCGAAATTTGCAATGAACCGTTCCTGTCTTTTGATGAAGTTATCAATCATTTATATATAAAACATAAGTTTGAATACGACAGAGAAGTAGATATGGCGATAGAAGAATACAAATTGGTTGATTTGAGTTGTTTGGTCTGTGATGAAAAATTCACGTATTTTGGATATCTAGTCTCGCATGTTAACAATTACCATCCAAAGAATTGTCTCATATGCGATAAATGTAATCAGAAGTTTAACAAAAAGAGAGATCTGTTTTCGCATATAAAGAATTATCACAGAGAAGGCGGATATAGTTGCGAATTTTGTACCCAAAGCTTTGGTTCTTTAAATATTTTAAGGAAACACAAGAACAATCGCCATTTTACTAGATGTAACATTTGTCAATTGAAACTACCATCAGCCGTCCTTAAACAGAAACATATGGAGCTGGAACACCCAGACGATGGGTCTCTACAGTGCGATATTTGCTGTAAAGAATTTCACACAAAACAGGGTTTGAAAATGCATTCCAAAAAGTGCAAAGGAGATGACGATCTTTTTGTTCAAATTAAGAAGGAAAGTTTAGATGCTATGGATTTGGACGACAATTTTGAAGATGTGAAACGACCAAGCGTAAAACAATTAAGAGAAAATATAGTTATTGTTATCAACATGTCTACTGCAATACCTTTTAACTTTTACAAGAACAAATTCAATTGCTTTTACTGTTCTAAAGACTTTCCAGACTCCGATTTGATGAGAGAACACACTGTGATGGAACACCCAGTGTGTGATGTGAAAGAAAAGTGCATTAGGAAATGTAGGGAATCGGTTGCGTGCGTGAAAATTGATATATCATCACTTGCTTGTAAGATTTGCTTCGAATCTATGTCCGATTTGGATAGTTTGTTGAACCATTTGATTATCAAACACGATGCTAACTACGACAAGTCTATAACAACTTGTTTGCAACCGTATAGACTGATCAAAGATCACATGGCATGTCCTCACTGCCCAAACGAGATTTTCCGTTTCTTTGGCACGTTGCTGAAGCACATGAACAACAAACATACAGACAATAATATTATTTGCGTGTATTGCGGTCAGACTTTTAGACGGGATCAGAATTTGAGGGTTCATGTTTGGCGTCATCATAGAGACGGGAGGTTTAAGTGTAGCATCTGCGGCGCTGAATGCAACATACCGTCTAGATTGTACATGCATATGGCAAAAGCGCATGGTGTGAAGGCGGCTAAATGCCCCAAGTGTCCAGAAGCCTTCTCCACTCAGTATTTAAGACAGAAGCACTTGATCGAAGCGCACGACTCGGGTCATAAGTGCTCGTACTGCGGCAAACTCTTCACGAGAAACTCCTTCATGAAAGACCACATACGAAGAACCCATTTGAAGGAGAAAAATGTGGAGTGCTCGATTTGTAATATGAAGTTCTTTAATAACATCCTTCTGAGACGTCACATGGTGAAGCACAGTGGTGAGAAGAACTTTCACTGTGATGTTTGTGGGGAGAGGTTTTACTGGCGGAAGAGTCTTCGAACTCACATGGCCAGGCATAATAAACTTATCAATCCCATACCAATTCAGTAATCGATTATAGTTGATAAGTACATGATCTCAATTGAATCTCATTGAAATGTATAGATATTTTTATATGTAGTGTAGTAGTATAGTTTTTAACTACGAGTATGTATTTCTATAGAAGTCAGCGACACAACTATTGATTTTATATTTTTATCGTCTTTTAAAATAGTTACGTCAATTGTATAAATGTGTGTTGTTCTTATTTATACATTCTTGATTCAGTGAATTGAAATTTTAGAAATAAACTAACTTTGGAGAGTCAGTTGTATTTTATTATAATATACATATAAACCATAAGTAATGTTTAACCTAAATATTATACTAAACATATAATATAAACAGATAAAGTCGAACCTAGAAACTACTAATTTTACTTATGCGCGGTGAAAAAATGGACAGAATTATTCAACCATCCTTTTAATAGTATTTTTGAACTGTTTGACAAATAAACATTCTGGGTATATATTATTAATTGCAAAGATATATTTGTTGATAGATTGGTCTGAATACTTATTAATCAGCGTCGACATTTAACATAAAATAAGTAATTAAGTGTACTGAAAATATGAAAAACCTCAAAACAACTAACGTGGTTCTTACAAAGGTTACAGAAAGGACTTTCTTTCCAGATAAGAACGGAAGGACGCACCAAGATGCTAATCGTCAGAGGAGACAAAATCTACAAATATTGTTCAACAATACAACTGTAATACCTTTTAAAGGACGAGGGAGTTTCAAATGTTTCTATTGCGGGAAAGCTATTGTTGACTACCAAGAATTTAGAGAACATACGAAATCCCATAATCCTTGTTCGTTAAAGGATCGAGCGATTAAACTAGTAAAGACAGATGACGCTGAAGTAAGAGTGGATGTTTCCATTTTGACGTGTGAAGTATGTAAAGACTCGAAAGCAAATTTCGATGAGTTAATAACACATCTAGTGAACGATCACAGTTTGATCTACGACAAAGAAGTTAAGTTGGTGCTAATGAAGTATAAATTGGAGAACTTTGAATGTGTTTTGTGTGACCAGAAATGCAATAGTCTCATTGCTTTGTTGACACATGTAAGCAACGATCATGAAGTTATAAAGCCCTATTCGTGTACGGAATGTCGACAAAAGTTCAATAAACAGTGGGAGTTAGATTCGCACACAAGAGCATATCATAAAACGGAATACAATTGCTCGCGATGTTCATTATGTTTCCCGACTTATATCGCTTTACAAAATCATAAAAGTAACTCGCATATTGCGACGTGTAATATTTGTTTTAAACCTTTCGCTACGGCGAAGAAGAGACTGGAACATCTGAAACTTGAACATGGAGATGACGGATTAACCTGTGGTTTTTGTGACAAAGTCATAAGTACAAAGATTGGGTTTTTAAGACACGCTTCCAAATGCACCGAAAAAGAAGAGAAGCATTCGCCTGAAGAATTAAAAGAACTGATTGGTGATAGGAGTGTTATCAAAAAAGTCAGTGTGAAAACTATTCGGAACAACATCGCGTGCCTTCTCAATAATTCTACAGCTATTCCATTTAAATTCTTTATGAATAGATTTAGGTGTTTCTACTGTCCAAAAGATTTTAATGAATGTGATGATTTAAAAGAACACACCAAGATAGAACATCCGCTTTGCGACACAAAGTTTAAATGTATGAGCATGCGCAATAGACAAGACGCGAAAATCAAAATTGATGTATCGTCCCTGTTTTGCAAATTATGTTTTGAGGCGATGAAAGACTTAGAAACGCTCATAGATCATCTTATTTCCGAGCACAAATCTCATTTTGATAAATCTGTAGATAGTAATATTCAAACTTTTTCTCTTATTAAAGACAGTTTCCTGTGTCCATTTTGTGGTGAAGTGTTTAGATATTTTAGCAATGTTCTCAAACATATAGGGAGGGCTCATTCGAACAACAACACCGTTTGTATGCATTGCGGCGCTACTTTTCGAAACTCACCAAATTTGCGGGCCCACATTTATAAGCACCACAAAGCGGCGAAATACAAATGCGGGAAGTGCAAGCTAGAGTTCAGTTGCAAGAAGTACTTCCAAACGCATTTAGGTCGAGTCCACGGGAACAAGATGGTTGAATGTGAGACTTGTCAAGAGAAGTTCTCGTCTGTTTACGAGAAGCAGAGACACATGATCAATGTACACCAATCTGGACACAAATGTTCATACTGCGGGAAGCTGTTCACACGTAACTCAATAATGGTGGATCATGTAAGGAGAACGCATTTGAAAGAGAAGAATGTTCAGTGTGAGATCTGCTGCGAACTCTTCTTCGACGTGCATCTGTTGAGAATGCATATGGTTAAGCATTATGGTGAACGGAACTTCCATTGTGATCTTTGCGGGAAAAAGTTTCTTTGGAAGAAAAATCTGCGAGGACACATGGCGTCTCATTTTAAAAATGTTAACTGATTATCGACTTAAGTGATTGTTAATAAGGTCGAATATTAATGTTTACATTATATTATATGTATCGTTACTGTGATTCATTCGAATACCTTCTATCTTTCCTGTGCTTCTGTCTTAAATCTTCAGTAATGTTTCGAAAGAAACAACTAGAATAATAAAAATCTTAACGGTACCTGATACAGACAAGACAATTTCTTTTCAGATTTAAACGGACCGGCAAAAACGCAAAGTTTTACTAGAAGGAGGAATCTCCAGATACTGTTTAACAACACATCGTTATGCCCTTTTAAATGGCGAGGGAAATACATGTGTTTTTACTGCGGAGACGATATACCAGATTACGAAGAGCTAAAGAAGCATACGAAAGCACATGGCGCTTGTTCAGACAGAGACAGGGCTATACGGCTAGTCAAAGCTGCTGATGCTGAAGTGAAAATCGATATATCTGACGTCACTTGTGAGATTTGCAATGAATCCTTTGTCAATTTTGATGATATTGTGTACCACTTGATAAATAAACACGAGTTGCCTTATGATGTAAATGCTAAGCTGTCTTTAGCCGTGTATCGTCTTGTGGATTTACAATGTTTGTTTTGTGAAGAGAAATTCGATTACTTCAACAAACTTATCAAGCATGTTAATATTAGACATCCGAGCGAAAGCTTTGAATGCTCCGAGTGTGTTCAGGTATTCAACAAAAAGAGAGATTTAGACGCTCATACGCGAATGCATCATAAGAAGGACCATACATGTCTCAAATGCTCCCTAACATTCGCTTCGTACGCTGCATTCAAGAAACACAATTCAAATTCCCATGTCTCCACGTGTAATATTTGTTTCAAAAGTTTTTCGTCTTTGAAGAAGCGGCTAAAACATACTAAGTTGGAACACGCAGACGAAATGCTCAAATGTGGCTTCTGTTTCAAAACAATGAGCACGAAGCAAAGTTTCTTGCGTCACGCGACCAAGTGTAACTTCAAACTCAAAATTTCCGAAAATGACGTCACGGTTGACGACGAGGAAAGAAGACCATCCGTTTTGCAAATAAGGAATAATGTTGCTTGCGTACTAAATATGTCCACAGCTATACCATTTAAATACTTCATGAGTAGATTCAGATGTTTTTACTGTCCAAAAGATTTCCAAGAATGCGCCGATTTAAGACAACATACAGTAACGGAACATCCGCATTGTGATATTAATCTTAAAAGCATGAGACTACGTAATCGACATGACGGTTGTATTAAAATAGATATTGCCTCTCTGTCTTGTAAACTATGCTTCGAACCAATGGAAGACTTAGATTCATTGATCGACCATCTCATTTGCAACCATAAAGCTGGGTACGATAAATCAGTTGATTGCAACATGCAAGCATACAAGCTAATTAAGGACAATTTTGCATGTCCGATTTGTAGGGAAGTTTTTAGGTACTTCAGTTCGTTATTACGGCATGTAGCTCAATTTCACACAGACAATAAGTACATTTGTGTTTACTGCGGTAAGCCGTTCAGAAATGTTTCGAATCTACGCGCTCACATATCAACAAAGCACAACACAACAGTTCATAAATGCAACAAATGTGATCTGGAATTTGCGTCAAACAGTCATCTACAAACGCATTTGGGTAGTGCGCATGGTGCAAAGGTCATCCAATGCGCAGAATGTTCGGAGAAGTTCATATCGAACTATAGGATGCAGAGGCACATGGTTAACGTTCACAGTTCTGGTCACAAGTGCACGTATTGTGGCAAGCTGTTCACGAGGAACTCCCTGATGGTGAATCACGTGAGACGGACGCATCTGAAGGAAAAAAATGTGGAGTGTTCGGTGTGTTTCGAAAGATTTTTCGACGGGCAACGCTTGAAGATTCATATGGTTAAGCATTATGGAGAGAGGAATTTTCATTGCGATGTCTGCGGGAAGAAGTTTCTTTGGAAGAAGAATCTCATTGGACACATGGCTTCGCATGTCAAGAATGCCAATCATTTGATAAGCTAGCGTAAGAAATTAATAATTTCGATGGAAAATAAAATGAAGAGCAATGGTGCTTCATATATTATTTAGACCAATAATTTTAACAATACCTGGAAAAAAACTTATAAATTACTAGTAGTTGTTATATTTTTATGGTCATTATTAGCCATTAAATAATGAAAAAGCACAAGCCGTTTATAATATTTAGGATTCCATTTTTTGGTACGTGTGGTATGCAATCGTATCTGGCTGTTAATGCTGTTCTTTAACAACTACGATCTTTAGTTTATTTAGTTGTTAGTTCTTTTAAAAAATAACTAAACATTTGGTTTTTAAAAGTTCTATAAATAAAATAGCCGTTGTTAAATCGATGATAGATATTTTAATATCACCCGATTGACCGTCCCATGTAAGCATATCAAATAATGGAATATCTGCTTGCCATCTGGAACAATATTTCTGTATTCTGTCTATATATTTAATTCTTCTGTTAATTCTTTCATTGTGAACTGAATTATCGCATCTAGTTTTTGTTTTTGAAGACTCATATTGTGTCATTGTATTTTGGAAATGAAAATCAATTGATCTGACCATTTATATCGTTCTTTAAATATATTGTTTTGGATATACATAACGTTAATCACACACAAACATACACGACAACCTACACTAATATCTGTATTAAACTTAAAATAATCTTTTGTATGGGAATTGGTTTGTACCCTCAGAAATCCCGTGTTTCAACTTGTAACGCGGGTCACATGATATTTGATTAATTTAACTTACCAGTAACGTCTTTAAAACATCTTCCACGTATGTAACACTATTTATTTTATATCTTTTTTTGTTGTGTAAAGGTAGCAAACGAGCACGCAGTACACCTGATGCTAAGTGGTCACTGCCGCCCATGGACATTAGTAGTCATCCCGTTCGCCTCGTTTCTAAGTATAGCCGGCAACCACGCCTCTCCAAATCGAAACACAATAAATTGCTTAACGGAGGATTATAAGGGTGGCGGTGGTATCTCCCCGGTTGAACTACTTGAACTCTACCACCTGTAAAATCTTATCTGTATCTTCTGATTTGCGCCAACAAATTCGTTTTTATTAGCATTCTGGCTAAACGTACGGTGGATAATTGCATTCGAACATCACGCTTGGCCGCTTGCGTATAACAATAAAACGAAATACCTATCGTTAAGTACAGTTACTGAGCAATATAATCTGGCGGAGCGTTTACGTCAACGAACATTTATTTCCAGAACACAAGACGGAACGAAGAGGAAATTTATGAAAATCCGCATGGGATTCACAAAAGGACAGAAGAATTTCACGCAAAAACGTCAAAATATTGTTATTATTCGCAATATGTCAAATGTGGTGCATTTTAAATTCTTGTCGAAGTTTTCATTTTTTCCATTGCATCAAAAGGTTTACGGAATTTGAAGGTTTAGGACGCACACGATTATTTCCATTGCATCAAAATTTGTTGGTTTATGGAATTTGAAGGTCGATGTCAGAACATTCTACTTATAGTTTGAATTCGACGTCGATTAAGCTATGTGAGGCGAGCAGGCTATAGTGAGAATTGACACTTACACTTTAGCGTGTAAGGTCTGGTCTATGCCTTTGAAAGATCTTGACACAATCCAGTCTTTTAAGGTTATATTCACAATTTTGAAACGTGCAACTCTAATTAGTTGGAGTATATTTCAATTGAGCATAGTTCAAGCGTATTGAGGTTCGATTGAAGCAGTACGATGAATATCGAAAATTTATTGTTTGAAATCATGGCTTTATCTAAGATTGTTCTGATCGTCATCGAAACACAAATCCTCTTCTCCAAAGCATTTCGGTGTGTAATGATTATCATACACTCGTGTATAACCAATCGATGTATTGAAGGGATCATTCACATCAAGAAACATTTCTTTGCAGATGAAGTCGCGCAAACCAAGTACCTGCACATCACCACTGAGAAAAAGAGGAATAATTTGAAAATCCTCCTCGAGAGTACATCAATTATACCATTTAAATGGCGCGGCAAGTACCTATGCTTTTACTGTGGCAAGGAGTATAGTGATTATGCTGACTTCAAGAAACATACCAAATCGCACAGCATGAGCACTGATGTAGATTCTGATAATAAATCAATTAAACGTACGAATGATGAAATAAAACTGGATATCTCTGAAATCAATTGTGAATTGTGTAACGAACCCTTCACGTCTGTAGATGAAGTAATTAATCATCTGATTGGTAAACATGATTTGGACTACGATAAAGAAATCGACATGCCTTTTCAGGAATACATGCTTGAGAGTTCGCGTTGTCAATACTGCGGAATCCAGTATGCGTATTTCGGTTATCTCATAATTCATATGAACACCGCGCATCCACAGAACTGTTTCGTTTGTAATGATTGTGGGCTAACGTTTAATAAGAAACGAAGCTTGGGTTTTCACATAAGATACAACCACAGGCGTGGTGGCTATCTGTGTGACGAGTGTCCAGACTTCTTCGAATCCCAAGGATTGTTGGACAGACATAAAAACACGTATCATTTTAGGAAGTGTAGTACTTGTAACATGAGGTTTGCATCGTACAGTCTCCTCAAGAAACATAAACGACTAGAGCATACTGACAATAAGTGTCTGTATTGCGAGAAGGCGTATCAATCTCGGCAGGGGCTGATACAACACGTGCGAGCTTGCAAGGACAAGATTATTGTCAAACAGGATAAAGCGACGAGATTGTATCCACAGGATAAACTAATTGAACACAAAAAACCACAGAAGAACCTCACACAAAAACGACAGAATATTGTCTGTGTACTAAACATGTCAACGGCTGTACCTTTTAAGTTTTTCGCAAAGTTTTCTTGTTTTCATTGCTCGAAAAAGTTTACGGAATTTGACGAGTTGAAAGAGCACACAGTGGCAGAACATCCGCAATGCGATTTGAATTCGAAATGCATAAAGAAATGTAAAGGAGAACGAGCTGTCGTAAGGATAGACGTGTCGTCATTAGCTTGTAAGGAGTGTTGTGAAACAATGGAAGATTTAGACACTTTGGCAGATCATTTGATTAGCAAACATAATGCGGATTACGATAAAACCGTTACAGGCTGTTTCGAGCCCTTCAAGTTGATCAAAGATAACATACCATGTCCCCATTGTCCGAACACATTTAGGTACTTCGCGACTCTAGTCAGACACATCAACGCAGACCATGGCAACTATAACAGAATATGCGACTTCTGTGGGCGCAGTTTCAGGAGCGCTGCGAATCTTGGCGTTCACATCATCTACGCGCACACAGGTTCATGCGAATGTGATGTTTGTGGCATGAAGTTCAAAAACCAATGGTGTTTGGGCCGGCATAAGGCGAAGGCTCATGATGTGAAGGACTTCAAGTGTCCCAAATGTCCGGAGCAATTCCAATCGCAATATCACAAACAGAAACATCTGATACAAGTCCACGATATCGGGCACAAGTGCAGCTACTGCGGCAAGATGTTCACGAGGAATTCCTTCATGAAAGACCACATTAGACGGATACATTTGAAGGAGAAAAACGTGCCGTGTTCGGTGTGCGATGAGAAATTCTTCGACAATCATCTCTTGAAGTTGCATATGGTGAAACACAACGGCGATAGGAAGTTTACTTGTAATATATGTGACAAGAGTTTTCTAAGACGAAGCAACTTGAGTTGTCATTTGGATATGCATAAGAAGTATGGACATGTTGAAGGGTAGACTTATGTACTTTATGTTATACTAGCTGACCCGCGCAAGCTGGTCCTTTGCGTCACATAAGTGAGTGGGTCAAATTTTCCTCGTTTTTGCAACATTTTTCGTTGATACTCCGCTCATATTGGTCTTAGCGTGATGATAGGCTAGGATAATAGGCTATATGCCTATAGCCTTCTCCAATAAATGGGCTATCGAACACTGAAAGAATTTTTCAAATCGGATTAGTAGTTCCTGAGATTAGCGCGTTCAACCAACCAAACTCTTCAGCTTTATAATATTAGTATAGATGGTCGCTGTAATGTAAGGTTATTTTTTAAAAATGAAACTTATATTTAGCACCAAAGTGAACGCTTCTAAAGTACTGTTATGAACTGAAATTCGGATAAATGAATTGATGATACGGAAAATGGGACAAACGTATACATCTATAGAATTTACACACACACACACACATCTTCACGCCAAATCCCTAACGGGGTAGGCAGAGAGTATCGAGTGCCAAGTGGCACGGAACTCTCTTCATACAAACACGCCGATTTCGGAGACTCCTCCTTAAGACAGCACACGATTTATTTGATCATGAAATGTCAGTCTGGGTCTCCCTTGGCATCTATATCCGTCCACATTCGCACTGTATATCTGTTTTGGTAACCTTTCATCCGTCATTCTTTCAACATGTCCGAACCATCGGAGCATTCCCTTTCTCATTTTTAGACCAATACTTTCTTTCAGTCCTACTCTCTCTCTAACCTCTCGATTTCAAACGCGATCTGAGAGCATAGCATCACATTTACAACATAATGAAGACCTTGTCGGTATAGCAATATTTATATATTAAGTTTTTTGGGTAATGTTAGTATTTTTGTTGGTGTGCGGAGCAGTTTATCGCGACAACGGTTTGGGGACACCTAACACTTACTACCGTTTCACAAGGTGTTTTTGCCAGTCCGTTTGGTACTCAATTCACCAATTCGCCTGATTTTGTATAAGTCCCGTCAAATCTTGTTAGTATTACAGCAATTCCTTCATGTTTTGGTGTGTTGAAGCTAAAGTGCAATGCTTCAAGGAAAACAAATATAATGGATCAACTTCGACACCGACTGTCTATGAATGTATCTTTTTATTTAATTAAACAAAGGGATTCATATACCTACTTTATAAGACAACGGTATCAAACTCAATCCCCTTATTCACATGATTAACAGATTCTATTGAAATTATTTACTTTCAACGATTTTGCAAGGCATGACTTATTATCGTAAACTTTGGCAGCGGCTCTATAATTTTTTTTATTAATAAAATGTATATATTTAAATAGTATATGCCACCTTAAAAAGTTGGTTTCAAATGATGAATGAATTACATTGAACTGTAAAATTTAAAAATTATTTTTTTCTTATACGATTAGTTTTTTTATTTTTATTTAATGGATAGTTTGTTTTAAGATAAGTCTTACTTATAAAAAGTTATAAATAGTTAATTTACATAATGTAAGGACATTGATAAATTTGTATTATAAATACTATAGGTTAGAAAAAGAAATATATGTCTTATGTATGAAAATTATGTTGTGTTTTATTGTCTAAATCTGCTCGCAACTTCGTCTGCGTGGATTTCGATATTTAAGATATAATGATTCTACAAACCATACCAAAACAAAGGTGTAATGTAAAAATAGTAAAAATAGCATTTTCTCATTCGCAATTTGGAATTTAGCCAGGTGAGCGAGCCACTCAAAAATTAACTATTTTATTCTATGCCAGCTGACCCGGCAAACGTTGTTCTGTCACATAAAATACAATAGTTTTCGGAGCTCACTCGAAAACTGACTTATATAGAAAAACATTTGAATAACAGTGGCGCCATCTGTTGAAAATTGATCTTACCAACTTAGAAACCGTCGTGGGCTCTTGCACAACAACTTTGCTAAACCATAGTTTACAATTCTATAAAGGACATTCAGACAAACATTCATTTTTATATATTAAGAAGAAGATGGATAATGATTACTATTTTCTAATGGTCTATTAAAAAAACTTTAATTTTCTTGTCATAAATCATTACTTATCCATCTGGGTAACACATCTGATATAACACATCTTCAAAGATAAATAAATAGTAACATTTTCTAGACTCATAGCCATAGACACAATACTACTCGCAAACACCAGCCACTCATGGAAAGAAAATTCAAATTCATCATTATAATTTTTGTCCAGCCTGGAATCGAATCTTCTGCGTATCAGACCGGCGACTGCTACGCCACGGGGTCCGTCAAAAGATTTTAATTGATTTGTATAATTTAAATACTTTATTTAACACAATAAGTATAATTACCGAAAAATACGATTGGCACAATTATGAAATACCAAAAAATTAAAGCCTCACTATAAGGAGTACCGACGATTATTTTTCTGACCAATCCGGTCAACTAATATTTCGAGTACAATAAAAACTCAAAGTGTAGTACAATAAAAACACTAAGGCGTAATATAAAAGCTTCTAATCATAATCCTTTTAAAATGAGTAAAGATCTCCTAACTTTGGTTCTTCTACCGTCTACATATCCTAAGGCGTAGTAGCATTGTCATAATGTTCACATTTGAACGTTTTTATTTTAAATTTACTTTATTTTCCATTTGTGATGAAGACAAGAATATTGGACAGTGTCTTATAAAAAAACATTTACCGAAGACGCAGATCGGACAGAAAATGATGATATAAAAACACCTAATTTCTTTGCAGGTGCCAAATACAAATCAGTGGAAGACAAATATAAGAAACGAGAAATGGCACGTAAGCTCTTATTGAAAAGACGAAATGTCGAATATGTGCTGCAATATGGTAACGTCACACCCTTTATGTGGTACAAGGGTAAATACAGATGCTTCTACTGCGCGGAGCCAATGAAGGACCCGGTGCTCTTGAGAGAACACACGGCTAAAGTACACCAATTCGCGAATCTAGAGCTCGTTGTGCACGACAGGACGAAGAATAATAGAAATCGAGACGCAGCTGTCAAAATAGATGTGACGGATATTTCTTGCAAGCTGTGTCCCCAAGCGGTGACGAGTTTGGAACAACTGATCCATCATTTGATAATAGCACACGATGCGGAGTATGATGTTAGTGTCCCGAACTGTCTTTTGCCGTTCAGATTGGATAAAGAACACCCGTCCTGTCCGATTTGCAATCTCCAGTTTGTCTTCTTCGAGTATTTGCTCCGTCACGCGAACAAGCACCATTTAGCACATGATTACATTTGTGACGTCTGTGGCACTAGTTTCCAGGGCGAGAATCATTTGAAAATGCACAACAGGTACTACCATCGGGAAGGTGGTTACACGTGTGATCACTGCGGGATAAGTCTCGCGACGTTGTCCAAAAAGTCGTTGCATGAGAAGAATGTCCATATGATCAACTTGTTGACATGCCCACATTGCCCGGAGACGTTCAAGAGTCCGTATTTTAAGAAGTTGCATTTAGCGAACGTGCACGGTGTGGAGGAGCTTAAGATCAAATGTCCATACTGTCCGAAAGTTTATCCACAAGAGAGCATCATGTCTCGACACATGAGACGGGTGCATCTTCGAGAAAAGAACGTTGAATGCGAGGTGTGTGGTGACAAATTCTTCGGGCCCTACGACGTGAAGCTCCATATGTTGAAACACAACGGTGATAAGAAGTTCGTCTGCACCGTTTGCGGGAAGAAGTTCTCGAAGAAGAGCAACCTGAACTCACATTTCGTGATCCATTCGGGGATGAGGAAGTATTCGTGCAAGATATGCAACAAGGATTTCGCACATCGTCCGAACTTACGGATGCATTTTAGGACTCGGCATCCCCAATACGAGCCAAGGTACATGGTGGAAGAGAGTACGGGGATAGTCGATGATGTGGATGAGTCAGAGATAGTTCAAATGGAGTTTGTTAGAGATGAACTGGAAGGGGCAGAGTTGACTGGGCAATACGTTGATTAGGATACAAAAGGACTGAATCTAGTTACAATGAATATTAACAAGGATATGATAGAATTGCCATGAACATCGCAGGCTTTTCGGAAGAGTGGATGGTTTCTCTGGAAAAATAAATTATTAAGGATTATTAGTGCACAACTGTAATTTAAGTCGCATGATGTTCCCTAAAGTTTGCTTGGTTATCTAGAATGGTCCAACTGATATTTACAATTTAGCGATCTTTTGTTTACGAGACTTAAGCTGCGAATCCACAAAAGCAATGCGAGTGGAGAAAGGAATCCACCACAAAAATATTACAACATATCTATAACACTATAGCTGCTCTAGGTTCGATTAGAAGATTGAAGTAATCATAATGGCAGATATTTTCCTTGCTTTCCGCCTGGACAATTATCTACCACCACCACTTCGCCATCTTTTATGTCCTTAGACATAAACTAGATTGTTGGACAGAAGAATTTACCGCTGAATAATTTTTCTGGACAATGCACAATTGTTTTTATACCTAACTAGCTTTTGCTCGCGACTTCGTCCGCGTAGACGTCAAAAACTCCTTGGGGGTAGTATCCTTCGAAAAATCCTTTCTTAGTGCTCACTTACATCATGAAAGGAACCCCTGTACCAAATTTCCTGTTTCTAGGTACAGTAGTTTCGGCTGTGCGTTGATATGTCAGTCAGTTAATCAGTTTTGCCTTTTATATATATAAATAGATATATTTTTGTACCTGTCTAAAATCAGTTTATTTGGACCTTAAATCATTTGAGCCTATATTCCTACCCTAAGGTTATCTGGCAGAGATCGCTATTTAGCGATAAGACCGCCTTTTGTGCCTACTTAACAAAATGCTTTAATTTTTTGTAAATCACATTTTCGGTGCACAATAAAGAATTATTGTTGTTGTAAAATCAGTCAGACAGGCCGCGCCACATCAGAATCAAGAATTAATAAGGAGCATGCATTTCTTTATACTCTTTGAATAAATACAATAATTAGAATTTCTTAATCACCTTATACTGATCTCCCTTTTAATAATAATGTTAATCATTTGAATTATGATAATATCTTACACATTTAAAAACCGTTTCTAGCTGCAAAATTAGGCTTCTACCCACCTATTCATATTGTATAAACTTAAAATTAGGTATTTAGTTAGGATTGTTGTAAAGATATTTGTATATATTGTAATAAATGACGGTAGAGAATGAAAAAATATTGTTTTAATCTATATGTATATAAAACTAGCTGTGCCCCCAGCTCCGCCCGTGTGGAATTCGATCCGCGTTCGTATTGTTTTATGTAATTCTGAAATAAAAATAGCCTAAGTTACTCCTTATTTCATCAGCTATCTGCCAGTGAAAACTCGTCAAAATCGGTCCAGCCGTTCCAGAGATTAGCCGGAACAAAAAGACAGACAGACAAAAATTGTAAAAAATGTTATTTTGGTATATGTATCATGTGTGGCATTCTTCATATTTCATCTTTTTACTAAAGCAGTTATTTTTATATTACAAACAGACACTACTATTTTATTTATTTGTATAGATAATCGATACAAAAATACAAAAATAACAAATAAGAATAATAATAAGATACAAAAATAACAAAAGAAATATATCTAATATATTTATGAAGTACATGATACAATAGAAATTACAATTTAATTGAAAAAATAAAAGGTTTCAAATACGTATTTCTGAAATTGCTTGACTGCCTTGGCTACCTCGGAGCTCACATTGACCTGTGCAACAAAGAGTAAAGCGCCAATGTTTTCCTTGCAGGAGAACCAAGAGGTGGCCAGGCGACAGTCCTGAACGATACACTTCGCAACGATATACTTCGCAACGATATTCTTCGCAATGATATACTGCGCAACGATACACACCACAACGAGGATGACGAGTTACCGATAGAGATCGAGCCGGTTCGCGTGAAAAAATCGCTTTCGGCTAGAGAGAAACGTAAGATCTTCAGGAACAACGTCGTCCAAGTCCTAACGAAGTCTACGGTCATGCCGTTTAGATGGCTGAAGAGCTCGTACAGATGTTTCTACTGCTATGACATTTTCCAAGAATCGTCGGACTTGAAGAATCATCAGCATACCCATGTAGGAGATCAGGTTAAGGAGCAAGCGATGAGTAACTATTGGGAACCAGTTGTGTATGTAGATATATCGAATCTCTCTTGCAAACTCTGCCCGGAACCGGTCACGGATCTATACGACCTCATCGACCATTTGATAGCGAAACATGACGTGATCTACAACAAGGATGTCGGTATTTGCATGGTTGCTTTCAAGCTGGACAACTTCAACGTGAATTGTTTGGCATGCGGCGCAAGTTTCTACACATTCGGACCGCTCTTGCATCACACGAACAAGGACCACAAAGGAACGTCAGCTATACTTTGCGACGTGTGCGGACAGCACTTCAAAGACGCGAACTTGCTGCGGCTTCACGTGAAAACTGTTCATGAGAACACGGGTCTGCTTTGTCCGGAGTGCGGGGAGAAGTTCGAGACGCGAGCGAAGCTGAAGACGCATCAAAAGAACCAACACAATATGGACAGGAAGTACAAGTGTCTGATCTGCGCGCAGACGTTCCAGAGTCATTACAAACGGTCGAGGCACATGGCGTCAGAACACAAGAACAGACAAGAAGTGAAATGCTTGCATTGTCCGAAGACTTTTGTGTTCCGTAGCATGATGATGACGCATCTAAGAGACACTCATCTGAAAGTCAGGAATCATATTTGCGGTATTTGTGGTTGGAAAGCGTTCAATAGTAATCGCTTGAAGAATCATATGTACAAACATAGCGGTGAAAAGAATTTTAAATGCGACGCGTGTGATAAGGCGTTCACAACGAAGAAGATTATGAAGGCGCATTTCGCGAGGATGCACAAAAGTCCTCAACAGCCAATGATGGCGTTTGAGAATCCGTATGTAGGGACTTTAGGGACGTAAGAATGTTGACGAAAAATCAATAATATGTCCGAAGTATCGTTAGTCCGTCGCCAAGCGCCAAATTACTTAATATTATTGCTAGAATTAATATTATTCCCGATTCGCTTTGACATGGATTCTTCAAAAAAGGCGCGAAAAGAGCTCTCCCCCAAAGCCGGCGATACATTGGCGGTCCCTCTGGTGCTGCAAAGTCCATAGGCGACGGTGACTACTTACTTACTACTATCAGGTAGCCTGTCTGTCTTAACGCTAGGCTTAGATATAAAAAAATACTATATCGATTATCTTCTACTGATATCGATAAGAAATCTAAGAAAAGAAAAAAAATAAAGTTATGAGTTTGAAAATTGGCGTATGGAGTATTGCGAATAGTGTTGATGCAGTCACAAAATGTATGGCATAATGCAAGGGACTTACTTTGAGCAATATTTATTCCTATATAACTTTTTTCAATAAGAATTAATAGTCCCTTATTATGCCTCTCTCGATAAAAAGTCTAACCCTACAGTATTACTCTCCTGCCAGATTTCCTTTACTCTTCGTCCGACTGTCGATCACAGCACTGTCTTTTGAACTGGAATAGGTAGGAAAAAGATACTTTTTAATAACGCCATGTAGTTGTCATATGAAATATGGAATATTTATTTATCGCAAAGGCCAATGTTTTAATTTTAGTATGGGAAGTGGCACCCTTGTTGTTTCTAGCGGCCACTAATGAAATATTGCAATATCAATTTTATACATAAAAATAAATAAAACTTGTCATTACATGTATGCCTCTAAACTCAGTCCCAACCGAGATATAGACGATTGAAGTTTGTTATTGAAGTGAAAACTTGTATAGCAACTATGGACAGGGTACGCTTAAGATATTACAAAATAGTCTATATGTAACTATTTAACGTGTAAACTCAAATCGTGTTAGTTATTTACCAATTATTATGTGGTTTTGTTACCGTGCATCGCTTACAAATACAAATTGAATGCACTCAGCGACAGAGCTGCGTCCCAAACCGCAACCTTCCCTTCTCTCTTTCATGCATCGATGCGCACAGTTCAGCGCGCAAGTAATCACTGATAGAAAAATCGTTATACGGCGTCAAGCATTACGCAATAAACAACATTGTTAACTTGTGTTGACCACTTTACCATATTGTCATTTGATGATAAGGACTGTGGTTGTTTAAAGTTATAGTTTTCGCTCCTATCGGCACTACGACTGACAATTATTTTATATCGATTCAAAAGAATGAAATTAATGATTTTCCACAATTATTCTGACAAAAATATACACACAATGAAAATTTTTTTTGTGTACAGGATTGATATTTTAATGTTTTGTTTGTGGCTTCTAAAAACACCAAGGGTGCCAATTTGGCGTACTGCCTTTTGTCTCGCGTTCCAAATGGTCACAAAGTCATAAATTCGAGATCGAATAGCACTTGGCCTATTTTTTTTATTTTACAATTGTTATAAAGTTTACTTTCATTGTAACAAACAGAAAAGACTATTTTAATTTATATATGTAAGATGTAATAGATTTATAAGTTTTCTATTGCCGTACATATGTTGTAGATAATAATAGGGTTTTTTTAATATACATACAATAAAATTATCGATAATTTTATGTTGTTTTTTTATTTAAAACTCTCTCAGTCCCTACAGCATTTGTTGTGCATGTATCTTTTTTATCGTCTTAAGTATAGCCGGCAACCTCTAGCCTCTAGCCTCTCCAAACCGATATACAATAAATTGTTTCACGGAGGATTATGAGGGTGGCGGTGGTACCTTCCCTGGCGAACTGCATGAGTTCTGTCAGGTGGCAGACCTTCGACCTTCTGTTGCAGATAACAAGCGAAACTATAATTAAAAAGCGTGTTAAAAATAGATGTTGAATTTTAAGATAAAGCCGATTAAAAACGAAATACTGCTCCCTTCTCATCGTAAATCTATCATAACAAGGGTGCAGAACTTTTTTGCACTTGGGCTAATTTGACCACTTAAAAATCATCTCGCTTCCTAAAAAAATGTCCGAACAAACACAATAAAAAACCAGAAATTATTCCATATAGTTGAGCTGACCCGCGCAACTTCGTTTGCGTCACATAAAAGAGAGTGAGTCAAATTTTCCCCGTTTTTTGCATCATTTTTCGTTTTTTTTTTTTTTTTTTTTCGTCGGAAAAATGCGGAACGCATGTCCCCCGCCGCAAGGGGCCGACGGGGGGGTCT
>DWNR01000216.1:0-23104 GCA_018250455.1 Polygonus leo | reverse complement strand
ACACATATATTTCATTTTTTATGTTTAATTATACATACTATCTTTGTAAGCTTGGTGTGATACTGTTTGTTGACCCCAAAAAAAAAAAAAAAACGCAACTATCGTCATAGTCATTCTGGTTTAAAACGCTAAAGATCCCGGGTTCAATTCAACGGCCGTCAGATATCGGATTGAAGAACTTGGAATTAATAACACTCGTCTTTTGGAATATAAATACGGATCGATGAATATAAAAAGTTTATTTTTTGTTACATGTACATGAAAGAGTGAGTCTGTGTCGCACCAACATGGGTGGCGTCCTGACAGACGTCGTTGTAATTTATTGAAATGTAGGCCACTTGGAATTTATATTTCCAATTTGAATTCCTTGACTGATAAATATTCTTAAAATGGCCATGTTTGAAATAATGAAGTTCGAAATAACGATGTTAACCTAAATTTATTATTTACTTTTTATTTACTAACCTGACTTTATTATTTGGTAACATATTTGCTGTAGTAATACATATTTACACACACACAAAGGGAAGTCAGGTACCATTGTGCAACCTTTGAGTATGAAATCCTTAAAGCTCAAAGGCACAGAACACATTTTATGTACACTGTATACACTTACAAACTCATGTCATGTTTGTGATGGAGACAGATACACAATACATAAACTCAAAAGATAAACCCAACCATATAACCACTGATCAATCAATTCAAATCACTCTACCTGGTCAGGGACCTAACACCTGTTTTTGTGTGTCAGACCGATATGGTAACAAAGCGTTACACATACATTGTTTTTATATTGTGTTATTTTGTATCCTCTCAATTAAAATTGTTTGAAACATCAATCAATTTTAAAGTGAAGTATACGAGAAAACAAGCATCAGAAAAATAGCAAAGCTAAGGTTGTTGGGAATTTTATTGCGGATAATATTAAACAGTTTAGAGGCGTCTTTTATTGAGGAAGATAAAGTTACCCGCTGTTTGACGGAGTTTGAGGACAAAAAGTATGAAGTTTGTGTAGCATATTTACTGTGCTCACAAGCCTCTTAGAACATAATAAACCTATTGTAAGAGAATGAATAAATATATTTTTTCTGTCTTACTTTCTGTACCTCAGTTATTCTTTTTTAAATCAATAAAGTGATTTGAAAGTGGAAGACTTTTTATCAATAAATTGATCCACCACCATTTTGGTAGTACAATTATGTGTTTTTTTTTAAGATATAGTGATGAAGCAAAGACAGTTTGGAGAATCACAAGACTCCGTCGAGCTAAGGGGACCCCGAAGAGTTAAATTAATGTAAATGCAGTGCTAACAAAGAATGTAAAAACCGTAGTTCCAATAAACACTCAGTGAGCAGCACAGTAAGGGTTAATAGCGTTGTATTCTGGCATCGAGAGTAAACGGATTTCTCTACATTAAATAAGATATACACACTAATGCGAGCTATTCAAATTTGGGATAGAACTCCATTTGAGTTGATCACATATTGTCGGATGGACTGCATGATTCATTTGAAAATTAGTTACATATTTATGACTTTAATTTCACAAATAAATCGTCAACGTTTTAAAAGTTCCGTAATTGATTGAAACCTATGAATATAAATTTTGGCTTCCCACGTCCAACTTTGAATTAAAACACACCTAGGCTCTCACATATATAGTACAAATTGATTAGCGTTAATGTTTAATAAACCCTACATTACACTTTCAGAATATAAATTACAAATGAATAATAACACGAAAGTGTTTATTTTGTCAAAGTGTCCAATTAACAAAACATATTAGACAACCCGTCGAGGCTGCCTAACAGGCTTTCTGACTAACGATTGTAATTGCCGCTAAGTCGTTAGGCCACTAAGTGGACAAGCTAATCCCCTCAACTTCGCTATAACCTTATTAATAATACATACTATCGACTAGCCAAGAAAACCTGCATCTATATATTTCTATGAAATACGTAAAACCTAAAGTAAACAAAATTACCGTGCCATTAGCAAAGTTCCTGATTTCGATTTCAAGGTAGACGTTACAAATATTTTGAGTCTGGTATTCTTTGAGTACATTGATTATAGCAATGTCATTATATAAAGCATTAAAAACACTTATGAAAGTTACTATAATGAAAGAATACTTGTCGCACAAACAGTAAACGTTCAGAGTTCATATGTAATATACCTACGTAAAAGAAGCCACAGAGTATCGTCGGCTTTTTAATATCGTAGGCGAGAGCTGGCCCAACTGTCCCACGAAACATTTTCCATTAATAAAACGCGAAAAAGGAATATTACATATGAAAAAGACATATATCCGTATCGCCGGACCCGCCGCTATCTCCTCGGAAGGTAATAACTTCTTTACAAGTCCAAAGTCCGAGGGATTGAAAAGCAATTTCAGCAGGACACCCCCGCCCTCGCGCGGGGCCGGACTCACCATATTTCTTTTTCGCCGCTACTGTAATTCGCCTTTGATTTAATCTCGAGAAACAAATCTTAGAATGTGAAACTAGTGATAGGCATCTGTGGGACTGGTTTCACTGATTGGATTCCAACCCCGCCCGTAAGAGTTCGAGTGCTCCCACAATTTGAAACGGTCACTGCAGATATTTGTTTGATTTGAACACAAGATTGCATTTCGTATTCTCTAAACCAAATTTTCGTTTGAGTGCGGTATAAGATTTACTTTACTCAAATATCACTACTAAATCCTAAAATAACTAAGGCATTGTTAGCACCTATCATCAATGTTTCAACATAAAGCATACAAATAACAGCGATATAAATACCCATATAAACCTAAATATTTTTTCTACTGCGCAAATACATAAGTTAGTTAATTAATTCTGCAGAGATTATTATTATTCCAAGGCCTGTCAACCACAAATCCTTTATGGCAATCCTGTGGCAATTGTATTTTGTACACGAATGAACTCATGCCGATAATATTTTACATTTATTATAATATGTTCTTACACGTTTTATAACATATTTATAAATATATTATTGTATATATTTTTTCAGAAATAACATAAATCTTAATAGAATTTACGAGTAAGCAATTAAATGTTCATCTCTATATCAATTATATAAACCTAATAAATTTAACAAACGACACTTGAGAAACAAAATATTGGTATAGTGCTTCGTTATATCGCTGTCATTCAAAATAATAGTCAAAATTAATTAACAATGCATCATGGACGTGTAACCAATATCAAACCCAATGATGAATTCATCCCCATAACGGTCCACAGTCATGTCAATATTCTTGAGGACTAACTACCATAGTATGCTGACCGACAATTTGGCAAAGAATGGGTCAGTGCCATGCCGTAATTTCGACTTATGTGTCACAGACTATTGCAAGGGACTACATCAAAACCATTGCAAGGGTATGCGGCCGAATGTTCAGGAATGTACTTCAAGCACATGTGTCACGACTTATAATAATAATGTGACTTTCGATATTGAATTGCAACTGATAGAAAAAATTAAAGAATCTCCTATTCAGTTTTTCGATTGTAACAATGAAATTCGTATCCATTAACCTATCAAACACGTAGGGAATCACATTAACAAACCACATGGTCAACACATATATCGGGTGTCGACGAGTTAATTTGTAACGTATCAGTAAACTGGATGGAAACGTAACTTTAGCCAGTGTGCCCGTGGGCGGCGACGCGTCTCGTCCGTATCGCGTTACGATACTGCAACGGAACCAAACCGCAAAATATACTTTACACCTACCGACTCGCCCAACGAGGCCTTCCCAACACGCACAATCAGTAATAAATACTCATTATACTGTTAATATTTCAAAACAAAACCTTGTAACGCTTGTAAGCATAGTGCTCTCGCGGGAAATAATATCTTGTAAGTTGACATTACAGATTTTATACACAGAAAGCTAAAATGCAAACGCTCACGTCATTGTAATTTTTTGTCATCCATTTAAATATTATTCTGAAACAAAAACTTAATGATTCCAATAAGATCCAGAAGATAACAGCTCCAAAGTGTGTTTATGTGGTAGAATATTCTTTAACTTCTTTCTTTCACGCGTACAGTTTGTACCGCTGGGATTTCCAGCTGTTGTGCGACCTTAGTAGTAAAGTCGTAGTCAATCCATACGGGTGATCTGCGACTATTCCATATATTAACCAAACTACGTATAGAGTTACGATAGGTGCATTAAAGCGTTTAAAATAATAAGTACATATATGCAACGATTGTAAACGAAATAATGTTAATAAATACATTAAAATTGATGAAGTATGGCTCTTTTAGGATGAGAAGGATTTAATCTTTACTCGTCCAAGCTAAAGGAAGAACTTGGTAGAGTACAAATTTGAAGGCGTAAGAGATATAATATTCACATTCACATACATATATGAATCTCTATTCCGAATTTTAATAGATGACAAGATGGAACGCAATATTCGCCGATTATAAACCGTTTTTTGTGATTTTGTATTACTTAGAATTCACTGGTGGTCGAGTACTTTGAACAAATAACTCGACTCGACCTCTAACGGCGTCAAAACAGGGAACGAATAAATTCTTCGCGAGACATTTGTGAACTATCTGAGAGTCTTTCGTCAATTTGTCAGGACCGATAATGAGACGTAAAAACAACAAAGTATAAAATTATTTATTATTTAATTAATGGACCTCCACCACTTTGTATTAGTTTATATTTATCCCATTATCATCAACGACTAATGGCCTCTTTCAATATATATCTATCCTTATTTGAAGTTGAAAGTCAAATAAGGATAGATTAAAAATTAAGAAAAAAATACCATAGGTATGTATTTCTTAATTTTTTCTTCAAACTTTCATATCCATACAAAAATCGACGTAAATATAAACAACGATAATGAGGAAAAAAAAATTATATATTTAATTTATTTATAGATAGGTTATAACCGGGCGTAACACCTGGAAGGTTTCATTTTAATATTTTCATGCTATGACATAAATCTTATATTTATGGGTTACCAGGTTTAACAGATTTCCCACATCCATTATATAAGTAAGTCTTACGTAAGTTGCAGGCTTCATGTCAACAATGAACATTAAAAGAGTTGGAGCCAATAAACCAAAACTACTTTGAATAACCTTGTGCAAATTTTACGTAACACCAAAAACGAGAAAAATCTATGTAAGCCCCACTCAATTTGAGTCGAGACCGTCTCATCCGGCCGGCCGCCCGCAGATCGCTATCACCTAAACTATTCCGAGCGCCTTATTTATATAATCTAACTATTTGCGAGGGACAAGCACCCCTTATGATGTTATTCTCTTTTGCTGGCCTTTATGTTGAACCAACAAAAATTTGGTTAAAAGGACTTGAAGTAAATAGGTAATGATTTCCTCCCCAATTTTTGGATTAAAAAAAAAATCTCATGACTTACATCAATTTCTTTCCAATTTTGTATTAAAGTCCAATTGTCCAGTTGTGTCCAGTCATAGGGTCTGCCGATAGAAGTGAAAACTTATAACTTTTTTTTTTAATGTGTAAAGGTAGCCAACGACGAGCATGCAGTCCACCTGATGGTAAGTGGCCACTGCTGCCCATGGACATCAGTAATCATCCTCAAGAACGATTGAGTCATACCTAAGTTTGATCACAGATGCGTTGCTACCCCTGAGGACTAAGATGTTCGCCTCGCGTTTAAGTATAGCCAGCAACCACGCCTCTCCATACCGAAACACAATAAATTGCTTCACGGAGGATTATAAAGGTGGCGGTGGTACTTCCCCGGTCGAACTACATGAGTTCTACCACCTGGTAAACTATGCGCGATGGATGAGGTTCGGGATGCAGCATTGTCGCTGAGCGCGTTCGATTGGTTATTGTGAGCAGTGTATAGGTACAAAACGACGTAATATTTGGTATATAGCTAACACGATTTAAGTTTACTCGTTAAATAGTTATAGAGTATTTTGCAATACCTTAAGCGTAAATATGGCTGTAACGCGCTTTTAAGCATTTTATTCTGCCCATCGTTGCTGTAGAAGTTTTCACTTCAAAAAATCTCATGAGTTACATACACAAAATTCTAATTTGATATAGTCGTCCAAAATAATTATGATGATAAGTAATTATTTGTTGTTTCTTGACGAAAATAAAACCGGCCCGCGTGTAATGTCTTCAAAAACTACTAGTGTTTGATGTATTAATTAAAATAAGTATAATAACTACTTATTTAACTCATGTCAATAAATAAATTTATAGTGTAAATATTTATTTGTAAAAGCTGGCTGTGTCCCGAATGTAATTCTGGGCACAGATATTCGAGCGGGAACGCCGCTCACGCGTTCCGCAACCATTTTCTGCGCGAACGGAACTCTATATTGAATACAATTCTAATAGAAAACACTTTTCACATTGATCGCGGAAACTGCCACGTTTTTTTCAATTACTGCGAATAATATACGAATTTTAGTATTTGGATTACATCACACACCATATTCCCTCTCAATAAACAAATAGAAACGATCTGATTTATATAAATCCCTTACGTAAATTACCTAACAGTTAGTTGCTTTGTCTCTTTATAGATATAATAATTAATTATAGGTACATTTCATAATCAAAAGTTGTATACAATGAAAGTATCTAAAGCTGAATCAATTATCGCGAACGTATAAAAACGCTGGTATTGTGGAAAGGTTGCGGTCGCGATCGGGCCATTTGCTACTGTTTTCAATTTGTCGGTCGCGACCATACATCAGCGGCGGCACGCAGCGGAAACACCGCCCCAACTTTAATACACTTACGCCTGACATTTTTCCGCCCATTATGCATTCTTCTAAACCACTGCTTTCTGTAAATACTAGGAAATTCGTTTTGCCGCAAATAAATCCACTATTTCATGAATCCGTAACACTGTGCTCGGAAACAAGCATTTTCTTCGAAGTCTACGTGAAGTATCGTAGTACAATGAAAAAAGTAATTGTGATTAGTTTATTTGGAACTGCCGAAATCGATTTACTTGTCACGACCGATTCTGTTGACAAAAATATCAAATTGAGGGTCAGTAGCCAATAGTTCTCAAACATTTGTCGTGGAAATAACAAGTCGACATCGTTTGTCAGCTGCGATGATAAATGCGCGCTTGTAATTGAATCGCGAGCGCACTACGCTTTTATACACGAAACTAACTTGCATATGTACAGTTTTTCTACTATTTTAGATT
Source organism: Polygonus leo (assembly GCA_018250455.1). Taxonomy (NCBI): domain Eukaryota; kingdom Metazoa; phylum Arthropoda; class Insecta; order Lepidoptera; family Hesperiidae; genus Polygonus; species Polygonus leo. The sequence continues at coordinate 15,897 of DWNR01000216.1, read as the reverse complement.
AATTATATTTTGATATTTAGTGATTTCATTAATTTTTTAGTTATTTTTGCTATTCTTATAACTTAATTGGTGTGATCAATAATAGTTTTGTATAATTTACCTAACAATATTCCTTATATATAGAGCCCCTTTTGGTATTTCTAGTTATAATAAAAAATAATCTGCCAAGTAAGTGTAGGACTGGCACCCTTCATGCTTTCATGTCTATTGCCTACAGATGGCGTTGTAAATTGAAATTTAAAATAAATAACAAGATGACATTGTATTAAAACATATTTCTAAATTCTTAACATATTTTACTTTTTTATGTTCATATTTGTTAATTACTTCACAGAGGATTATGAGGGTGACATGAGGGTGTACATGAACCACATGAACTACTTGAATGGTGGTCGAACTACATGAGTTCTACCTGGCATATAAAGCCTAATGACAAACAGACGGATGGACACACGGAGTGACGGACAAACACTGTGACTGACGCAGATTTTGATTGCATGAGAATTTCATTTTATCATTCCAAACCCAACATACAGTAATAGATTAACATGTTTTCATACCAAAAATATTTTAATTTATTCATACCATATTATACAAATATTTTAATTTATTGCAATATGCAATAAAGAAAATAATAAAAATATGAGGAAGAATCGCTTAAGCCGATCTTCATAAACTACTTCATTAAGACTTTATGCAAGCAAACAACTTGAGCTATAATAGGATATACCAAGAATCAGTCAAAATGATTTTCATAGTACAAAATACGTTTATTACAAACCTGGAAGCTCACGCGAGGATCCTCTCCAATAAAGATCTCTCAAGAAATAACAACGAAGCAATTAGCGAATATTCTTTGTATAGGTATAATAATATTTTCCTTTTAGAAAATTATTGTGGAAATCAAATATTCTGCTAGATAAAATTTAAATTGCTATGCTGCTATGTGTGTTTCTATACATTCTAAAAAAACAATTTGCAAATGTACCTAAGTGTAAATTTTAAGCGTGAGCTTCATATTAGTTCACAATCTGATTGCCTACATTGTGTCATTTCGATTTTGCTCTTAGAATGAAATACTTTTAGGAGATAATACGCAATACTGCTCAGTAGCGAATGAGCACGTTAAAGATTTCAAAATGATTTTCGTGCACCGTTATTAAAATATATTTATACATAATTTAAAACGCACTTACAGTTTGGAAATCAGAGATGCATTACTGAATTTGTATTCGAACTCTCGGTATGGAAAGACGAATCATACTTTGTAAATTCACTAATTTATATAGGTTAGCTGTATCTTACGTCAATGGTGAAAAATCAAACCGTTATTCTCTTTTCTATACACAAACATATTGATGACGTCGTTGCGATAATCCAGGTCCACGCGTATAACAGGATAACAGGGTGTAACAGGAATCAGATTCCCAGTCTGTTATTAAGCCATTCTGAGTTTATTGAAACCGCAAAGCGAGACACGACACCTGCTTTGCGCTGCGGCGGCCATAGCGAGCCTGTGTGGTCAGTGAGGCAGGGATTTGTACTAAAATCTGATTTAATACAAGAGCTACATTCGCATCCTATGTTGTAGGAAAAATTTTGACAATGAAATTGAAAGTATTTACCTTTGCTTACCTATACTTATAGGTACCTACTTACATACTTATAGGTTACCTACTTACTACCTATGTAATAAAGTATACTGTATACGTAAACCAAGCACACCTGGTTTGCGTATTATATCATTGATAGCTGATATTATTATTATCATTATATATTATTATTGGGTACAGGTAGCAAACGAGCTAGCAGTCCACAAGATGATATGTAGTCACTGCCACCCGTGGACATTTTAATTTTCCTCGAGTTCGATTGAATCGTACCCGAGGTTGACCACAAATGCGTTGCTACCCGAGACGATCTTAGTCGTCTTTTCACGACGTTCAACTCGAGTTTAAGTATAGCCGGCAACCACGTCTCTCCAAAGCGAAACACAATAGATTGCATAAAGTATGTAAGCCTTCGATTTTAATTTTGGTTAATTATAGATAAGTTGATACAGATTATGTTCGTTTGCATTAACTGTAATGAGAGAGCTAAAATAAATAAATTATAATACCATTATTTTTCCAAAGTATCCCAATTTATGCGGAAAATGTGTTTAAATCTTAAGTCTCAAGTTAGCAACCTGTCTCAGATATATTAGTGGAAAACAATTGACGAGGTTATAGGCTTGTTTAGTGCTTCAATACTACACTAAAACACTAGTTTCTGCCTCCGGCTTCGCACGCGATACTCCATAATTTTTTCATCTATTTATATCAAAATGTATTAAAACACAAAAACAACGTACAACGTATGTCGTAGTAGGTTCGCACGTTTTTCATTTGTTTTATTTTTATACAGCCGTAGCGCCGCTCTCTAACGGGCCAGTAACTTTTTTCCGCTCTCTAAAATTAATTATTAGTTAAATCGTTACAATTTAGTAAATTGCAATCAAGAAACCTCTTTATTTTTCTGCACATCTACGGCTGGTCTTTTCAAAATGACACTATAACCGATTTTTATGTGCAGCTATTGTCCCATAATCACTGGGACAAAAATCGGCTTACGGTATTAATACATAAGATAACTAGCTGTAACCGCGGCTCCGCCCGTGTGGAATTCAGTCCGCGTTCATATAATATTATATAATTCTGAAATAAAAGTAGCCTAAGTTACTCCTTATTTCATCAGCTATCTGCCAGTGAAAGCTCCCTCAAAATCGGTCCAGCCGTTCCTGAGATTAGCCGGAATAAACAAACAGACAGGCAGATAAAAATGATAAAAAATGTTATATTGGTATATGCACCATGTATACATAGATAGGCATTTAGTAAAAAGCAATTATTTTTATATTACAAACAGACACTTCAATTTTATTTATTTGTATGAATAAAAAGTATCCATCCTTAACATATTAAGCAAGTACGCAACATACGAGCTATTTAGTACGTTAGATTATTACCCATTGTTCACTAAAATTGGTAACTAAATGATCCTACAATATGTTAACAGTCTGCAAACAATGCAATATAGACACCCATTCTTAACAAGTGCATAGGCAGCTCGACAAGACAATTTAAACTTATCACTTTTCGATGCAGGAAAACATCGTGAACTTACACACTAAAAATATTGTTAAAAATCTCAATTCGCGCTTAGCTGACGGACTATGATTACATCCCCCTCGTTATAAGAGAAGACAGCCCAGCAGTTGGATGATAATGAATGGTAAATATTTGACATGATATTTGAAAATTGCAATCACAATAAGGCAAAAATTAAGGCAGATTTTGAAGAGTTCTAGAGTTTAACAAGAAATGGTATATAAAATATGTTGTAATTATTGTATGCCGTCAATCGGGGGCGTACTTTGCAGTGCCCAGCTTCGAACAAAACTAATGTATAAAGCTTGTTACAGATGTCATGAGAGGAAATGGCTGCATATCAAGGTATGGTCTATTGATTAGCTATGTCAAATACTTACCAATCGCAAACACCTTGAGAGCCTTCATAGCACCAGCCCAAGGCGTGGACAGCGAGATCATGCGTCTGATGTACTGGTCCTTCCAGCTCTGTGTCTGTAGCCTCAGGAAGTGCAACGCCATGGAGCCACCCATGCTGTGCACCACTAGTGTGACAGCTGTCTTGTTGTTCATTGTGTATGTCTCCTCCACAAGCAGTTTTAATTTCACAAAGAACTCCTCGTTTTCGTCTGTCGTGAAAAAAATGTGGCGTTAATTTGACACATACATTTTCAAGATTCTTGTCTTGATTAGTAAAGACTTCAAATTTCAAATAATAAAATATTGCTAATATAATAAGATCTTTATTCCAATATTATTGTTAGCAATATGAGGATCTTAATCCTATATTTAAGTGATACATCTATTGCGGTGGGTGGTGACGCTCCTCCGCGACGTGGACTTCGAGAGTCAAGTTCTGTCAATGTGTTGTGCGATGCATGTTTTTGATATAAAATTGAAGTGTGTTAGGATAATAAATGTTATTTTGATGGGTGTGCCAGTACGATAGGTGTGGTAGTTTGTTAGGTGCGATCAGGTTTGAGATGCTATGTCCCCAACACATCTCTCTACACTTCATCAAAGCAAGATGGGCTTAAGCCGATTAGAAAAAGTTTTATTTCTATGGCATTAAGAGCGAAAACAGCGTCACACAGTTCGACTCGGTCGGTCTAAGCTACACAAAGTTGTGCTACTGCTTGCCGTATAGCTGATCGTATCCGGACGGCGTTGATTGCAAGCACACGCATGAGTCGGCTTGCTCATATCTCCAACTTTCATAACAGCACGGGTTTTGTATGTGGCAACAGTCGCAGGGACAGCTTGCCTTTGTTCATTGTGAAATTGAAGGAAATCATTGTGATGGATGTGTTACAGAGATGGAATGTGTTACAGAGGTGTGTTGGAATGGTGAATGTACTAACTAGTACAATGTATAATATGTTGGTGAGTACATTAGTGGGATGAATGTGTTTGTGTGATGGGTGTGTTAAATGTGATAGCTGTGCTGATATGATGAGCGTGCTAATTTATGATAATTTAGTTCCTTCAACAAATCATACTTTCTTTCTATTCTTCATTCGATATGAAATAATTTCATTACTTAACATGTACTAGGTGTCCCATAACGCCTCTGGTTTTTTTTTATTGTGTGAATGTTGCATTTTCATTTGAAACCACACTATGTTTTAAATTTCATTACAGAAAGTAAATGCAAAAATACTGTTTATATATTGTGCAGATACTCACTTGGTGCTTTCCTAAAGTCATAGGGCGCTCCTCTCAGGGACACATTTCTGACGTATCCAATTTTGGTTAAAGCATCGGCTACAGTATTGAAGTATGCTCCAGTGGAATCGTGTGAGGGATCCAGCCATTCCACTGGCTCCGGGTTACCCCAGCCTGGCACCCTGATGTCCACTCCTGCAGGTGTCCGTGTAGTTCTAGTGACATTGTCATACTCCAACCTCAGGTTGTCCACAAAGCAGTCGATCACGAAGGGCACAAGTAGCTCTAAGTTGAGCCAGATGTTGAAGAATTCATTGGAAGTCTTGGCACATATGTAGTGAACTACACTTGATTTATTTAGCTTAGCTTCTAACTGACTTCCACCATCTCCGGGAACTAAAATAGAATAAATCATGGTTGAATATAAAGTTCATTAGCATATTTATTAAATATTAAGTCTTTTAAACATTGTGCAATGGAGATATAGGGATCCATAGTATATATAAATGTGGTTAATATCAGAGTCTCAATTAAATTAATTAAATCATATTATGTAATAAATTTAATTGAATATTTTAATATTCAATTAAATTTATATAACAATAATACTGTTTACAATAGCTATTTATTTTTTTAGTTAGGCTTTTACTTTTTTTAGGTAGGTCTTACTCACATTTTTTGCAAGAAACTACAATGAATCACCATAAATTGGAATTCCTAAATTTTAAATGATTTCTTCGTAATTTATGTTACAAATATTTTTCCCATTATTTTTTTTCATCACTGATTGACATATTAAAATATTCAGAAGATTAAAATTTAACATCTTTAATTAATAAATTCACATAAAAATAGAGTGATTGTAAATCAATCACTCTATTTTAAAGAAGTAAATAAAATAATTAACAATGTTACATCCCTCGCACCTTGATACTGTACATAAACTTGCTGACACTTAACCTTATATCGCAAGCAGTAATTAATATTCACATGAACTGATGTTGGGGTCAATGACAGTGGCTATACATCTTACTGTCTTGTAAGCATAAATGTATCAAATGTAAATGTATCTTTAAAAGAAAATAGTTAATTGTTGATTAATTTGACTACTAAGAATAAGAGATGTTAGAAACATGAAACATTTTTTTTTTGACATTTTAAAGTAGGTATTGTTATTCATTTTCATAATGAAATAAGCAGGTAAAAAATTAAATATGTTTAGTGTATATAATAACAAGTAAGATAAAAACTTGTTATCCTTGACAATCGCTACAGTTTGCATTCATATTCATATTCTAGAAAGCTGGATAATATAGTATACATTCAAACCGTACTTACTAAAAACAACCGGCGAAAATCCAAAAGAATTATGAATAAGTAAACAACATACAAAAAAACACAATATATTCAGTTTTGCGCTGAACATTTCAACACAATAGTATAATAATTTACACACGTTTAGCTTTATCCACTACTTGGTGGTAAATAATAAATAAACGACCGTAATACCCTCTTTTATTTTGCGTAATGTTTTAATCGTATTAGCGAGAACTTCTGTATGACGTTAATTCGCGCGATGTCCCGACAAACAACAGAATTGGTACCAATAACTACAAGCCGCATAGACGGCAATTTATTTTTAATTCATACTACTTAGTTGTTTTGTAATTACTATGAATGAGATGTTTAATTACGTTCTATATCATTAATCAATTTTTATGGGACTACGGATTTACAACGAACGTAGTAAAACTCGACTCAGTAGACGACATCTGATTTTTGAAGTTTGAAAATGTAAATGACATTGACAATGTCAATTTATTGTAATAGGATACCTACGTTCCTTTTCGAATAATCAGAAAATTATATTACAGTTGTTTCTTCTTATATCAATTGAACCTACGTGTATTAATATTTCGCTTAGCCTATATTAAATAGACTATGAGCTCATCAATAATATTTTATTCTTATTGCCTTTTTACTAAGCTCGTTTTATTATATTACATAAACATTAATATATCAATAATTATTAACATTGTGTGCATATCGAAACATAAAGAGTCGTCCAAAAGCTTTTTGCAATATTATCAGAAATATTTTAATACTTTAATCACAAATGTACGATATAATAATACATACAATAAAAAGTATTTTAGATAAATATTAAAAATATGATTGAAAAGTTTAGATTTACATTAATCAAGTGACAACAAATGCAAAAGTCAGCATTTTTGAACGATAAATAAAATGAACGTCATTGCGCAGTCGCAAAAGCCGCGCATGTTTAAAAAGTCAAAAAATGAAAGGCTATAATTAGCCCTTTATCATTTTGTTATAGTATTTATCATAGTTTTATTAGATTTAAGTAGAAGTTGATAAATTAAGACGGTAAAATGTTAGGAAAACAATTAAGTAAGGGATCAAGAAGGAGCGCTTTTCGCTTTCTTGTTAGAAATTGAAATGTTTCTGCAGGTACAATTGCAGTGCAATGGATCAATAAAGTAAGAGGGGCAGCCGTGCACTTTACTGCATTGTTTGTTTGTTGGCAGGGTCGCGTTATAATTATTTGGTTGTCTTGGCTTGTTGGCGGCATTTGCGGCGTTGTTATCCTCTTAATTATTATATGTTACTGCCGCCTAATGCCGCGACATCAGAAATCGTTTGGTGAGTTTAAATTGTAACGATATGTGAATTAAAATATTTTTACTATATTAAAATTGTTTATTTGTTTTCCAGACGAGCAATATCTAAAAGAAAACTACACAATAAAGGAGGGCCATGGTTATACGAACCCAAATAGTTTTAGGGTATCTAAACAAACAGAGGTAAGAGTTTATATGTATTACGCCCTAAGGAAATCAAGCGTAGTTACGATTCGATTTATTATTTTTAATATTTTTGTAAGAATTAATTTTACATGAATATAGTTATGCTCAATTGTGAATTTTGAATGACTATTACAAAAGATTGCTTTATGAACCCTCATTTATTACTTTATGTTTAAATGAATAAAACAACAACAAACAACGTATTATATTGCAAAAAAATATTTTTTATGATATGGATTGTAATTATAAACCTGGTATATGATAATTGTAGAACTATATTATAGGTATTAAGTACGAATATAGAGTATATACTCATAAAAACTACTCTTCTTAAATATGTATTCTAATATAATAATATATTAACGGTCATTGGTACGAGCTCATGTTTTACATATACTATATAATATGTTATTGGCCATATACAATACTTTTTATTGTGGTGCAATCTTTCAAAAAGTTCAGTCATGCTTTTTAAACACACTTGTTTTGCTGGGAGTTAGAAATTTTAATAAAGATTACAATTGGCCTCAATGTGAGTTACAATTTAGATAAAGAAAAAGAGCACAATTGTCGGATACCAATCTATTAAACCATTTTAAATGAAATTTTGCACACAAGTGTAGCTTCGTCCAGCTAGAATATTTTCGGACCCAAAGGATGGTGTTGGGCTTCGCAAAGTTAGAAATTTGCAGTTTTTTAAAGCTAGTTTAAAAAAAGAGGAGAAACTAAGTTACAGTTTTATTTACAAAATGAGTGTGGCTCTGTGGCGCCCCTTGCAAGCTCCCACTGGCCAGCGCTGGCCACTGGATGCGCACAAAGACAAAGGATGCGAACTAAGGCATAGGATGCTCACAAAGGTATAGGATTTGCCAGGTGGTAAAACTCGTTTAGTTCGACCGGGGAAGCACCACCGCCACCCTAGTAATCCGTGGAGAGGCGTGGTTGCCGGCTACACTTATGCTCGAGGCGAATATCTCCTCAGGGGTAGCAACGCATCAGTGATCAAACTTAGGTATGATGTCATCGCACTTGGGGATGATTACTGGTGTCTATGGGCGGCAGTGACTTACCACTTACCATCGGGTGGATTGCATGCTCGTTTGCTACCACAACAAGGCAAAAGATCTGCGTAAAGTCATAGGACCCGCTACAGGTCCAGATCCAGCGGCACGCGCGGCCGGCGAGCTACGCGGGCGACGCGGAGTGCCGGCGCGGGCGCGAGGCGCGCGACGCGGCGCACTGCTACGTGAACCGCGTGCCGGACAGCCCGCACGGCGCGCGCGACCGCGAGCACCACGCCGTGCAGTACGCGTCTAGTGGCAGTGAGTTTTGTGTTGTAGTATTCAATTATATTCATTCATGCGTAAAACTTCATACATGTGTGAGTCGGACTCGCACACGGGATTTAAGGACTTTCATTTTTAAGCTAAAAACGCACCAAAAATACCGGTTCCTTGTAAGGACAACATCTTATATCTTCATGACCTTATGACGGACGGACAGACGAACAGCGAAGTCTTAGTAATAGGATCCCGTTGACACCCTTTGGGTGCGAAACCCTAAAAACGTTTTGAATCTATTTCGAATTCTGGATCTGTGAACTAACACGCTGTGGGTTCGATTCCCAGGGTTCGTCTCCTCTGGATTTGGGTGTTAGTACATTCGTCTTGTGTCTATGGCACCTACGACCACGGGAATATTAATGGAAAGTTCCGTGCCCCACACAGAGATTTGCGAGTGTGGTAAGTGTTATTTATATGTCTATTTTTATTTCAGAACAATAACTGTCATTTATTGATATTGCATTGTCTATTACAAATGTTCAGTGTTGGACGAGATCGAGGGCGCGGCCAGTATTGATGCGCTGAAGACGAGGTCTCTACCCGCCTTCCTCCGGCCTAAACCGCGTCCACTATCCACCGAAGATGACCTTCACCAGCTCTACGCCAAGGTACTTTCACTTTAGCAATATTAGAATATCCTACGTCAAGATTTCCTTCTCACCGGGTGAGCTGACTTTTTCCAGGTGGTAAAATTCATTTAGCCGGGGCGGTACCACCGCCACCCTCATAATCCTCCGTTAAGCAATTCTTGTGTTTTGCTATGGAGAGGCGTGATTGCCAGCTATACCTACTAACGCATGAGGCGAAAATCTTAGCCCTTTGGGGTAGCAACGCATCTGTGATCAAACTTAGGTTTGCTTTTATCGTACTCGGGGATGATTACTGATGTCCATGAGCGGCAGTGACCACTTACCATCAGGTGGACTGCATGCTCGTTTGCTACCTTTATACAATAAAAAAACCCGAATCAGCTCTAAGCTAAGATACCTTCACAGTAGCTGTAGTAAAAAGTCCAACACCCAGAAACGGTACTAGCCAGGTGTTCTGCACCAGCTCTATAGCAAAGTCCCTCAACAGTCGTACTATTGATACTCATTTGGAGTTGGTTACAGTTGTTGATAGAAATAGTTGTTCAAAGTTACTGATTGATGAAGATTTTTTTAAACCTAGCGGTAAACGAGCCAGCTGGTTGGAAGTTTATTTATTTATTATCGGTATTTATATATTTATAACACCAAAGCATTGCTGACTTTATAGGAGAGCTTTTTTTTGCAAACTTGTAGAACTTCATGTCTCAATATTCGTTAAGAATTATATGTCAAGGTGAATTGTAGATGTTGTGATGGATTTAATCTATGATTAAACAGAATGCCTCCTTAATTTCCAATGGATATCTGTATCCTATCCTATCATATCCTATCCTATACCCTCGGATTCAGATATTTTACGGGCAACTTGTACGATACCCAGGTGAACCTGAGCAAGAAGTACAAGAACCGCATGCGCAGCGAGCACGCGGCCATCATCGCGCTCAGCAAGTCGCACAGCCAGTTCTTCGACGCGGACGCCGTCATCGTGTACGATCAGCGGACGGCGCTGTAGCTCCACTGCTTGGCAAATATTATCTTGGCAGAAACTCTTCTAAAGCCTCGATGACATCAGACGACTTCCCAAGCCAACTAGATAGGTTTAAAAGCGGGCGAGTGATCTAGTACGACAATGTCGATGATGCCTAAACCTTTCTTCTTGTTCAGAAGTCAATATATTAACATCAGCTTACTGTGTCATCTGTTAGCTTGTGAACTCACTTGATATCATCGAGGTTTTAGTCTCCCTTGTAACCAGAGACAGAACGAGGTATGCCGCGCTAATCCTGCGTTCACCGAAGGTTTGTGAGCGCTTTAGAAACAACAGAATTCTTCCAGTATAACATACAATAAAAGAGGAATGTCACGAACGCTTAACAAATCAAGACATCATAATGTCTCAATCGGAAAGAAATCATTACTTTGGAACATCATATTATGAATACCTCTATGTGTACTGGATGGTATAATTTGTCGCCTTGGTGAAAACTAGAAGTATCCTAAGTATCGTCTATTGGGGGAAATATTTTTGAAAGAATCATATTTGGACTTTAACTGTTTAAACAGAAATTACGGTGTAGTGTAACTCATTATCTAAGTCCATTGACATCCTTCGTCTTACTAACTTCATCTTCGTCTTGTGAAGAACAATTTTTCTATAAAACTATTGTAATTTCATACATTTTCTACTGGCTTTTTGACATCCTTAGATAGATATTTCCAGCTACTCAATTACCAAGAATTAGATTTTCTGACCTTATGGCCATCTCTTCTTGATTAAAATTGATTATACTTGCGAAGGTAGTGCTCCTTAAGATATGGGTATTAATAATAATAAAAAGGAATGTTAAATGTATGTCTTGCTTACATCATCACCATCGTTATAACCCATTATGTTCTTCCTCTGCAAAATGAACAAAAACTTTAATGTTACTCCATGACTTTTGTCTTCCTTATAATACTTCCTTTTTTTAAATGTAACATTTTTGTCGAAGCCTTTCAGTTCTATCGCATTACCATCGCAAGTTCTATCACGTGTAGATCGTAATATTTCTACATATCACCATAAATAAGTAAACCTAACGTAAATCTCTTTCATATCGCTAACAGTATTACATCTTATATTTATCATCGAATAACAATAAGTGATACGCAGTGTAGTTAAGATTTGTAACAATTTTATACGCGTTTCGCCTTTAAGAATACGAACAATCCTAATATATTACGAAAGTTACGAAAAAGAACATAGAAACTATAGCTATAGTACTCACTTAACGTACCTATTATAATGTACCTTTAAATAGTCCAGAAAGTAATTAGCTCTATAGTGTACCTGCGCAGATACATACAAAAATTCCATTTCTATTAATCCTTCCCATTGCAAGGTTGTTGTATGTTAAACTTTGTCTCTTTAAACAATTATTCGAGTTAACATTTTTTTGGCACGAATGTGATTGTCGATCATGTGATATAATTTAAAAACTAAATTGTGGCCTAATCCTTATATTTATAAACTTCATACTACAGTACAGTCGCGTACGAACATGTTAGAATAAATAAATAATAAATTATATTTAATCATTTATAACTGCTACATACTGAAAATGATTTAATAAAATATTGACTTTAATTGTTGATTACTTTATAAAATTTACGGCAGTAATAAACTGCAATTCGTTTGGCTTTATAGAAGTATATAATATAACGATAATAATTATAGGAAATATAACGAATTGAATAGATTAGATAATAAAATTATTGAAAAGAGTGGGACGTATTTTTAAATAGAAGAAGGTAGTTTTATATAGCCTCTAGACAAATATTAAATGTTGCTCTGTCTGTTGTGTTTCTAATATGTATAGTTACTCATCTATCTAAAGATAACTAGTATGTTGTTGCGCGACTGTGCTTCCTTGAGCGTCCCCTTACTATTAATTATTAGGGCTACAGAGCTCTTTAGATGTTAGTGTGCAGTTAATGCTATGAATGTATACATTTACCGCATTTGTATCATGTTTATAAATGTTGATCTATTACAGTCCTAAGCAAGACTGATTGCTAATGTGTTGTAGAATCAGTATATTTTGTTTACTATTTTCTCACTTTATTAAAATGGTATTTTATTCAGAACTGTACTCGTTTCTTAGCTCAATGAATACTTTAAGATTGTTTAGTAAATATAGTAGGTAAATAATTTGATCTCGAATCAACAAATGATTTACTGCATTTATTATTTTCAATGTATTATGTGATAGTACATTTTGATTGTTTACTTTACATGCAATATGTTGCTCATGTATACTTGATACTAAAATTTAAAATGTTTATAGTGAATGTTTTTGTAAATGGATGTTTATTTGTAATTAATAAAATTACTGAACATTGCAAATGGTTTTATATTTCACTGAAAATATATTTTCTTATGTATTTTCTTATAAATAAATTAAACTTAAACCAGTCTTTTTTCATAAAAAAAAAAAATTAATAGTTGAATACTGACAATTTCATTATTTCATCAGTACAACTGTACACATACGAAGGCATAGTCGCAAAAAAATATAGGTGACGTATTTTCAAATTAAAACAGATGAAATAACTTAAATCAGTCTTAAATGAAACTAAAATTCTCCTTAAAATATTCCTACACACAATCTACAAGGTGCGGTAGCTGGCGAGCGTGGGGTAGGTCTTCAAGCGCAGAAGTTCCAACTCTGTTTGCAGCAGCACGATGGTCGTATGGTTGGCCTGCACCTCGCGGATCAACTGGCTGCGGGTCACTAGCGTCTCCATTCTCTTCTTGAATATTCTTCGAATTCGGATTGGCTCTAATGGGTCCTCGTTCAACCTCTTCTCGGAAACCTTCACGTTCAGGCTGATGATCAGCTGCTCCAGTTTCGAAGCTTGAGCCTCCAACGCGTTTATCTTCAGCTCCAATTCCTCGACCCTCTTGATCTGCTCCGAGAGAATCTTGTTGATGGACACCTTGGATGCCTCCATTTCCTTCTCCATGCGCACGAAGTCCATCTCGTCTGTGTAGCCCAGTTCCTTATTTTTGAGATAGTACTGCAATTCTTTTGGCACCTGATGGATAAAATAGATGGATAAATTAATTTATTATTACTCATACTTGATGTGTTAATTTCAGTTTCAGTTCGGGTTTTATCGCCATCACTCTAGTAAAAATTCCATAATAATGATCACTGTTACCACCGTAGTAGTAGTATGTGGTCTATAATCGGGTCTACGACAAATGTTTTTTTATATTTCTACTTTCATTTCAACATTTTACATTTCAATCGCTTGATTGGTCAATGATTAGTTTTATTAATCATTAATAATTTCTGAAACTTATATGTTTCTATGTCACTAGCTTTTGCCAGCGACTTCGTCCGCATAGAAGACGAAAACCCCTTGGGGGTGGAATTTCGAAAAATCCTTTCTTAGTGCTCACTTACATCATGAAAGGAACCCCTGTACCAAATTTCAAATTTCCAGGTAAAGAAGTTTCGGCTGTGCGTTGATATGTCAGTCAGTTAATCAGTATTGCCTTTTATATATATAGATGAAACCTGTATGTGGATTGCTCAGGCAGTACCACAACCACGCGGCGTACAAGGTAGCAGTTGCTTATTAACAATGTTTTCCAGTCAGAAGAAATATCTAATAAATATAAAAAATCACTAAATAAACAAAATAAACATTTTTGCCCATAAATAAAATCGACTTCAAAATTAACCGTACTAATGCAACACCTATTTCTGCTGTGTGGTATTTGTTTGTAATTTGCATTTCACTTTTTCATTCTTCTCACTTATAAGTATTCAAAAAGTTGCAATATAATATGGATATTATAATATAATATTTTCATTTTATAAGGCGTATCGGACCGAAACATTAAATTGGAATTGGTATCGGTTTCAGCCAAGTTCTGAAGTAGAAAACGATATACCTTCACTACGAAGGGCAATAATATACGAATGACCGCGGGCGAAGCCGCGGGTAAAAGCTAGTCTAATATTTAAAATTCTTGAGTCACCGTTTCAATTACCATACTATTCCGAAACGGCTTGACCGATTTTAATGATATTTTATGTGTATATTCAGTAGGTCTGAAAATAGGTTATTATCTAATTTTTATACCCCTAAGTGATAAGGGTGGTCCAGCCCATTTATTTATTTTAATTTTTTGGACTAACATTTTATTTTCATTTTTTTATGATGTGGCTTTAAAATATACATAAAACCCTAAATTTTTAGCCTTCTGCAACCCATTTTTTTAATCACGATTTATATTTTATAAGGCAGAACAACGTTTGCCGGATCAGCTAGTAACATAACATTACAATAGACAACTAAAGCCAGAAAGAAGAAGAAAGAAAGTTGCCGTTCGTACTACCAGCTGAACTACGCAGTTGGATTACAGGCAAAAACTAGTAATACCTCGTTTCCTCCTACATTGTGAATAATTTATTTTCAAATTCATTCGACAGAAAAACGTATAGTCTGTTCTATAACCTAACCAACCGCGCAATTACAAATGAACCTTCCACCTTAAAAACCCCTTGAAATGAGCCCCTAAACTCTCACCAATGAGGTTTTTTATTATTACATACATTTGAATACTGGAAATGGGTTCATAAAAAGTGTACGATGTCAAAACAACTTTATGGCGGTACTTGGTCCTACGTAATGTTGTCTTGAAGGATAATGAGGCAGTAAACATACTATTGCTATTACTTATCCCGGCACATACGAAATGTAATTGGACTCCATAACTGTTTAACAGATGTCCTGGGTCCGAAATTATTTACATAAACTTATATCCGTAGGAGTATACACACGCACACATCTTCACGCCAAATCCCTAAGGGGGATATAGGAATATATATTTTGTCATATCAATGATAGATGTAAAATTAAGGCGACCTAAAGGCACTCTCGACGGTATCTTATTACTAAGACTCATTATCGGTACATGGTAGGTATAGAAATGTTTTTTTAAACAGTGTGTATTACTATAGACGCTATAACAACAAGTATTAACAAAAAAAAAACGACTTTGGAACGAACTAAAATGCGAAAAACAGTTGTTTGATAATTTTGATAAGGGTGCCATTAAAATAATGAGGCAGTTAACATACTATTGCTATTACTTATCCCGGCACACACGAAATGTAATTGCACTCCATAACTGTTTAACAGGACATGAATAGATTATTTTTATTTTATAATATGGAAGTAGCAGACGAGCATGCAGTCCATGATGTTAAGTGGCTACTGCCGCCAATGGACATTTGTAATTAACCCCAGATAAGATTAGATTCCTATTTTAGGCAGGCGCGGTTCC
>DWNR01000215.1:0-23110 GCA_018250455.1 Polygonus leo | reverse complement strand
ATTTTGTGTAAAATTGTATCTTACATGGAAGCATCTGACTGTTTTAACATAATTTATAGAACGTCTAAGAGCGCGTTGTGTGCGCATTTGACCCGCCGACAGATGAACATTTAACGAGTGGCCGCCACAAAAGGAAATTTTAAAATCAAAAACAAAATTTCACGCGTGACGTGATCTTACGCCTTGTAGAATTAAATCTGTGTGCTAACCAAAAATGTATCCGAGATAAAGGGAAAAGATAAATAATAAAAAATAATAACATATTTATTTACGACAGATAATGTTTACGTAAGATTGAGTTTAAATGTTTACATAGTGTGTAAATCTAATCAAGTAAGTCTAAACAATACAAAAAATGTGTTTTATCCTATTGGGATTTGAATACATAAAAGGTATTTTTCATTTTATTCTATTGACTCTTGAAAATTTCACCAAATTATAGCTGCCATTATAATATCCATTAACAAGTAAAAGAAAAATAAGGTTGATCTAAGCTGAAATACGATGGTTATTGATGTAAGTTAGAAATTTATTCCGCATGTATAAAAAAATGCTCCCTTGTAATCAAGCATTTATTTTATCTTAGGATAAAATACGACAAACAGTCTCTATCATAGAACATTTGCTCACTTAATCGTCACGCAAAAAAGATTACGTAATACATCCTTTTCTAAATATGGAAAAAGAGGCTTTCGGATACGCGTGACGCAACAAATAAAAGCCTACTTAATACAAGCCCACTGTAAATTTATGCCGCGCAGTATCTCCGTAATGCCTCGCCCGTGACAGTGCGTACGTATCCTGTGTAACGTTTGCCTCGTTCGGCAAATAGACAACGGAATATCGTATATACAAATATATTAACATAGTAGCTTTGGCCCGCGGTTTCGCATGCGGGGCGTTTTTGTTATTTATTTCTGACATTTCATGATAAAATTGATCGTGTGCTGTCTACAAGTGTCAAGAGATTCCGAAATCGGCGTGTTTGTATGAAGAGAGTTATGAAAGTGGAAGAACATAGGCAAGTATGTCAGAACCATGCCATTTGGAACTCGATACTCTCTGCCTACCCCGTTAGGGATTTTGCGTGAAGATGTATGTGTGCGTGTGTGTATTTCGATATATATTAATAATTCGCTTTCTTGGAAGTTTAAACGATGAAACAGAAAGATAGACAGACACTCAAAAAGTCTATAAATGTTTGTTTTGGCTGGGCAATTTCGTGTAAAATTTAATTATCGCTTGCTTTACAGTAAAGAAAATATCTTGAAGAGCGGAACCCGACTAAACGATTGGAAAAATAATCTCAAGGACGTGTGAAGTCTGCCAATTCTTACTACGCCAGCGCGGTAGATTATGGTCAACCATTTTTATTATTGGAGGAGATATTTGTCCATGATATGAAAAATGTTTTCTGTACAGTCATTTCAAGTCCCACTGACATAAAATTAATAAATTGGAAAACATTTTTCCCAAGTAGTAATAAATATTTAATGTATGTTTTTACGTGGCGTTTACCAAATTGAATGACGTTAAATACGTCATTACTGGATAATATACATATTTGCATTTCAGGCTAACTTTTTATAAAATTTTCAATACAAATTAAATAATTCGCACACGTCAGTAATAGCATTTTTTTATATTTTTTTCGTAAACATACCTATTGATATTAAGTACCTAAGTTTTTGGTTACAAATAAAACCTTAATATAATCTCATATTTTTTTAGTAAAAATAATAGTGCATAAAGCCATTTTCAACTCGAAATAATACATAAAAGCTAATAATTCAAATAAAATTCGATATTAAATCTCGTATAAATCTCATAAGAAATACCGAGTACGATTCAGAAACCGTTCAGTTATAGCGGTACTAAAATATCGTTATTAGATTACGATTTAGAACGAGAATTCAAATCCTATTATACGTCTATTCCGATCTGATCTCATAAAGCAAAATATAGAAATGTATATTTTGTATAATGGATACTTCCATCCACTTTGATATTTATGTGATGGGAACTCACGACACGTTCATTTCATGCTAATGTTTCTACTAGCCGACTTTGTTACTTAACCTGACCACAGTCCATGGTCATCTATTAAGAAGTAAATTTATTTGTATTTTTTAATCGATTAATTTAACTGTCAGGATCTGCCTAAAAAATCAATAATACTCCAATGTTTCTGACCACATAGGAATTGAATATTACACAATGATTTTAAGAAAACTTTAAGCGTGTTTATTTTAGGCGCATTAATTTTTTTTACCCTTTAGAGCCGGTATAAATATCGGCCCTAAACTGTTTTTTATAAAACTATTTACAATCCACGAAACACGCACCGTAAAAATGGCGCTAATGAACCGACAGTTTCATTACGTCAATATTATTGATCTTTGGATAATTAAATTTGGATAAAAAGATATTTCAGTTATAAACCGCCATAATAATAATGTTCAAACATTTTTGGCACATGCAATATTTAATTCTATTATCTCTACAAAATGGTCTTAAACGTCTTAATTGTCTTAAACTAAACTTAATTAAAAGAAGTCATGAAAAGTCATAAAAGACATTCTTAAAATATACGTTTACCAGGTGGTACAACGCGTTTAGTTTGGAGGTACCACCGCCTTATAACATAATCCTCCGTGAAGCAATTATTGCGTTACGGTTTGAAGTGGCGTGGTTGCCGGGTTCACTTATACGCGAGGCGAACACATTAGTCCTTAGAGGGAAACAACGCATCTGTGATCACACTTTGGCATTATTTAATTGTACTTGGGGATGATTACTGATGTCCATGGGCGGTAGTGACCACTTAACAACAGGTGGACTGTATGCTCATTTGCTTTACCTTTGCGTTACCCTTGTACGATAAAAAAATACGATAGACTAAACAAGTCCAAGCTCACTTTTAGAAATGAACAATTATTATATCAATTTTATATTAGAACAATAACATGAAGTGTACTTGTAGTTTATAGTGTTCGAATAAGCTAGTAGTAGGCAAGTGATTAATATTTGTCAACCTACTTACGTCCACAATACATCTACAAAATGAGATGTATACTCCGTGAATGGAACCGAAGGTACATTACATTTGAGTAATTTAAGCTCTGTATTTGGGCGATGATCATTATGATAAATGGTATTTGATATTACTATTTATTTTAAAATTATTTTCTATTTCTTTTCGACCGTCTGTACCTATCCTATTTCAAATGTCAATAAGCAAAACTTTAATTATTACGAGTTATCGTTTGCAGTACGAGTAATCATAACTTCATATTTGGGATCGAGATACTTTTGCTTTAAATTAATTGATGTATAAATTACTCGTATATCCTTACGGGGTAAAATTGTTTGAAAATTTGCATTCAAGACTGTCATTTCTAAAATTCGAAACATGAAACTTTATTTTTAGGTTAATAAAGAAGTAGATGGATACGTGATCTCTATTCTTTTTAAAAATTATCCTCAAAATATGTATAAAAAGAAAAGTTCCAACTCATTCAGTGACTGACTCATCAACACCCAGCCTAAACCCTTGGAGCCAGAAACTTAAGGAGTTGTTCTTAAGATGTTCGTTGTTAAGACTTTCTGTTCGCGACTTCGCACGAGGTATGACTGTTTGTTACGTGCCAGGAGACGAGATCTATGAAGTGAAGGAAAAGGGGCCTGCAGCTCGGCACCGACATCAAACTTATAATTAATCCTTCGTTTTGAAGTCGGATCTTTTTTTATTTCATTTAAAATTTAAAACTCAAGTAAGTACCACAAATTTACTATATTTTTTTTCCTTTTGGGAAAAAAATTACTATAAATTTACTATAAAATTTGTATTTTTGTACCGCTGGTACAAAAAAATCATATTAACTTCGCCTTAGTTATCCATAACAATTTGTGTAAATTCTCGAGGATCCATTGAGTACTTAAGGAATAACTATATCGCGACGGGCTCTGTTTTCAGAACAAGACGTCCTTGAATTGAACCTCCTGACCCTCAGTAAAAGGTCAGGGTGAGAACCACTCGGCTGTTAATACTTCCATATTTTGAAAACTCCTCTATTTTCTTTCTTTCCTTCACATTTTTCTTGTTCATAACATTATATTGTATTTTGAAGTATAAAAGTTAATTCGGAGAATTTCAGTTTATAATTTAAATCCGACTGAGTCTCGAGGGCCTCTCGTTAGCTGAAACCTATCGGGTGATAATGGATGGCCTTGGTGACCTACATTCGTCTGAATCTGACGGTACGGACGAAATAGCTGAATTTACGAGTATTGCACTGATAGGTCTCGTTCCAAGACGCTATTATTGTGGTAATAATATTATCTCATTGAATATTCCTTTCATCTATTTACATAAATTCAGACCTGTGTATAATATCTCTGATTACTACGTGTTATGGTATGTAGCAAGTGAAAATTACGTGTTTTTTTCTGTCTGTTGTACGTACTTTAAGATGCAGTTTACCTTGATAATGTAATGTACGCGAAGCTTTGGAAAATAAAACAATAAGCCAAGTGCGAGTGAGACGTACGACGTATAAAAGGATTCCGTATGAAGTTTTTATTTTTTTATCAGTCAAATCTAATAGACCCTATTAGATTATCTGCCATTACGGTTCAAGAAAGCCCTGCGACAGACCGACGGACTGACGGACAACAGAGTCTTATTAATATGGCTAATGGATAAAAAGCCGTGAAAAATCATAATAATAATTAGATTGATTGATTGATTGATATTTATTACAAGTATATGCAATAGGAATAAAAGTACGAGTATATGTAGTCCTTTGATAGTAATATGAATTCGCATGTAGATCATACATACTTATTTTTGACAAACCTCAAACAGATCCCTAACGAGACGGCCGTAGGATCGTTAACGCTGCTACTTTTAAAGAGCTAGACAGGCAGACAACTGAATACATCAACGTATAATGAACGTACCTACTTTTTCAAAACAACAGCTTAATATTTCAAAACAGACAATTTTCATATGGATACACTTAATGCTGTACTAATAGATTAATATTCCATGAATCAATGTCACAAAGTTGAGCATAATGTAAAACAAGTTTTAGAGTGTAAAAGGATTTAATAAAAGATTCTACAACATGAAAATACTTTTAGATTGTTTGTACTTAAATTACTTACTCGTAGAAGAATAGAAATTACATACTATGCGATATTTGGAGCTTCGCCATATTGGATTTAGAGCTACGTCATTTTATTTTTCGTATTCTTCTTAGCAAATCCTTTTATTTAATACCCATATTATGTGGCGCACAAAAAATAACTAATCCGCTGTCTTAGGCCACCCGCCATATTGGATTTAGAGTGACGTCACTTAAACAAGCATGCATTGTCATCCGAATTAGGCGCGCATACAAAATTTCAGCTCAATCGATCGAGGACTGCTCAACTGCTACAAAATTCAGTTGCGAGATGCCGAAATAAACGTACGTAGCAAATTAAGTAAAAGCTTTTAAAAGTACATGAATAGTTTAATAAGACCTTGCTAGTGTATTTTCATTTAATAAAAGGTAAGTAAGAAACGACGTCATACATCGAAAGTATCTCTTACTTTAAGCAAAAAAACCTGAATGGGCATAATTTACCTTTGCACAAAAATAATTTAACGTAACTATTACAAGGTATTCTATCTAAACATTTATAATTATAAGTATACTGCCGAGTAGGTATACTGCCGAATACACGAAAACTGAAAAAACGTTCTATTTCTCTCTCTATTAAATATAGGAAAAAGTGCCATTTGGAGCTAAAAAGAAACTTGCCGCTTAGGAGCGTTCCAGCTCATTGCATCACTGCCTCTGGCACGGGAATTTTAAAGCCTTGAATAGCTATTCAGTTCAAGGTTTTAAACTTTATATGCATATAAAAATACAAAGAAAATTTATTTTATTTTGGCCAATTATTTATTAACACATACCATTTTATTCCAAGAAATGTATTCAATAAACATAATATAAACAAATAGAATTTATTTATATAAGAAAACTTTTATTCGAAGTCGAAATCAGAAACAATTTTGCTCTCGAATACTGCATCGCGCTGCCGTCATCTCGATCCGTTTGACGAATCGACCCAATCACAAATAGAAGCTAAACTTGTAAGATAAGCCGTACACATCACAAAGGTGGGTAGCAAAATCCGATTCGTCATAAAAGTATAATAATAGTGGGTCGGGGGTGCCGCAACAACGGCGGTGACCTACACAGCGCGCGCCGCCGCGGCAGTCTTCTGTCGAGCTTTCTAATGACCTCAGGCGTTCTGTGTTGCGCGATAAAGCATTTAATCCTCCAAAACTGATAAAAACTTAAACGTGATCGTATTTTACAGTATCTTGTGTAGTGAACTTCAAACATATGCGCACTTCGCTTGATCGGTGGTTGCGTCACAAAAATGAACTCTAAACACTAAAGGATAACTGTTTATAATTGACTCGAACGTGTCAGGAAACCGAAGGCTTTATAAGTAAGTAAGATTTAGTTGTGCGAAAGTTTTGTTTTGCTCACGGGTGGTTTATAACTAATTTTAGAATTTCGTGTAGATTTAACGAGCTCGCAAATGCTATGTTTACCTCGCAGTACGTTGTGATATGGTAGTTATGTCGACATGAAAACCGTGTCAAGAGTCAGCGAGATCTCTACATACTCTTTATATTGAAGCGATAAGTACTGTAGTTATACAGCAAAGTATCATTTTAAAACGCTTTGTGGCATAAATATTTACTAACGAACGTCAAAGTAACTTTTAATTTAAATTTATGAAGGTGAAGCCGCTTTGCATTTGGTGCATTTGAATTAAATATGCCTTGACAGTTTTTGTGATAATTATTTCTGTGAAGTTAAATTAATGCCTGTGAGTAAAAATTTTAGATTTAACGTTCTTTTAGAAATAAATTTTAATGCAATGTTTTAAAATTTCTGACTGATTTATGTTACAGAATGTTTTGATACTTTATTTACACTCAACATCTGATCTTATCTAACAAGGCTATAATAGTTTCAGTTTTTCATTTGAAACTTAAATATATTTTACCGTTTTATTCTCATGCTTTTGTTAACGAAAACGTAAATACCTACCTATTATTTGTTTGGTCACGAAGCATCGCGTGATACGAATACTTTTATATAACTATACGTATATACTGAGTACTTACTATTGACATCGTAATCGATATTAGGTATGAAAAGTAAAGAGTTATTTGAAGTGTACTGACTTTAAAGCACTGTTAGCGTAATATGTGCTGAGGGATTCAAGGCTTTAAAGGCTGAATTCGTTTGTACGTGAAAATGTTTTGGTTCAGTTGAATTTAAATCACCAGTGTAAGATTTAAGATCGGGACTCAAACCTTATTCGCAAGACGAATATACCAAACTCATTCTAATTGCATAAACTCTAATTACTTGTTTTTCTTTTTGTTACAGGTTGATGCTATGAAAAACACACCTATATAATAATGTAATTATGAAAAAGATCTTATGCTTCGCAGCAAGGAAGAAGAATAATTGCGATGTATTACAAATTATTTCAATATTATTGGTTTTACCCCCCATTTTCCGAGCTCAAAATACCTTGGGTTGCTCGAACGTGATTAGAAATAATAAATGCTCATGTTATACATTTGAAAATGGTAAGATTTTGTGTATATTTAACTTGATATTTCAGTTTCGTCAGCGTTCGTGGAGCCGTGATCTAAAAATGTTGTACTTTTCAGCTTTATTTCTTGATTGCCAAGATACTTCTGTTAAAGATATTAAAAATGCTCTTAAAAGTGTATCTAATGTACACTCGTTTACTGTATATGATCTCGACGGCAGTGAAGAAGCTTTGGGACCACATTTTATACCACAAGGAGTTTGCATCAAACATATACATATATCACGAACAAGCATAAGGGATATCGATGATGAGACTTTTATGCCGCTCAGAAAGTGCCTTGAAACGTTAAGCATTGTATCCAGCAAAATTAAGGTTATGCCTCAAAAGGCATTCTCCGGCATGCTGAAATTAATATCGATTGAGCTCACTTCGAACTATATTGAAGAAATACCGAGTTACAGTTTTTACAATCTGCCTTTAATGAAACTTAATATAAAAGGAAACATGATACAGTATATTTCAGACACAGCTTTTACAGGCTTAGAACAAACGCTCACTGAAATTGATTTGAGTGAAAATAATCTTACTTCATTTCCCATAGTTTCAATATCAAAATTAAAGCACCTGAAGTCTCTTCGATTAGCATGGAATGAAATGTCTTCTTTCCCCTCAGTTGAAAACTCTGATTTAATATCCCTGGAATATTTGGATCTAGATTCTAATAATTTTGAATTTATTTCGGAAGACTGTCTTAAATTTAGTCCGTCCCTGACGATATTATCCTTTCATTTTAATTTCATTAACGGTATTCATTACCGGGCATTTTATTCATTAGTTAATTTAAAATCTTTGGATTTGAGCCATAACAGGATTAAGATTTTGAACACTAACCTCTTTCAGAATAATAAACAATTAGAGTTTATAGATTTAAGTCACAATCATTTGCATCATATTCATGGCCTACTTTGCAACATGCCGTCTCTCACAGAAGTGTATTTAAGTCATAATAATATATTAGAAGTGCCAATCGATTCGTTTCTTAATTCAAGTAATATTAGTAAGATACACTTAGAAAAAAATTGTATTAACAATATTAATAGTGAGAGTTTTAGCGACTTAGATAATTTAGAAGAGCTGCATCTAGATTTTAACTATTTAAATCAAGTGCCACATAATATATTAATGAATACTAGAAACCTAAAGACATTACGATTAGACAATAATAATTTTAGTGACTTAAATAATAACACTTTGGAATCTTTAGTAAATTTGAAGGACATCAAAATGAACAATAATAGACTCAAAACGATTTTAAAACATCATTTCCGTAACTGCTTACAGGTAGAAGAAATATACTTAGACCACAATAAAATTAACTTTATTGAGCTAGGCACATTTAATCAAATGACACATTTAAAGTTTTTGACCTTACACAACAATAATCTAGTAGAATTATTTGATATTTTACCCAAAGGTAAATCGAATTTGCTCACATTATTCCTTAATTCGAATTCATTATCTTCAATAAATAATTTCATACTTAGAACGCAAGAACGGCTATATCAGTTTAGTTTAAAAAACAACCGTTTAAAGTTTATAACAAAGACCACTTTTAGTAATTTAACTTATTTAATCCGATTGGAACTCAATCAAAATGAAATCTCAGTAATAGACGACTTTTCATTTCAAAAATTGTCTTCAGCCCGGTATTTAGATTTGCAGCAAAACATTTTACGAAATATCACAAGCTATACATTTTTCGGTTTGGGTGAATTAGAAGATTTGGATGTTTCAGATAACAAAATTGTGTATATTTATGACATGGCCTTTGACACATTAAAGAAGTTAAGAAGCCTGAGTCTATCTAACAACCCCTTAAAAATATTACATAAAAATATATTTCAGCAAGGTTTACCGTTGAGTACACTATATTTAGATAATTGTGAAATTCAACTCATAGAAAACGGAACTTTTCACGGCTTGAATAATCTAAAATATTTGTCTTTGAAAAATAATTCTTTAAAATCCACAGATTTATTGGCTCTAGATGTTCCAGGTTTAAAATTCTTGGCACTGTCTTACAACATTCTTGACTATCTACCGATGGAAGCATTTCTGCAACTTCCACTCTTAGAAATTTTGCTCATGGAACATTGCAATATAGAAAATATTTTAGATGATACTTTTGTGTATAATAAAAATTTACTAAAACTGAACATAGCTCAAAATATTATAAGTACAACACCAACAAAGCTGTTTGGCCTACATAATTCTATTTTTGAATTAAACATAAGTAACAATTTCTTGGACTACGTCCCTTATAATACTCTGCATAATTTTACATATTTAGAAACTTTAGATATTGCAGATAATTTGTTACCGAAAATAGAGTTAAGTGGTTTTGAAAAACTTACAAAGCTAAAACATTTGATTTTGCGAAAAAATGAAATACAATCTATTACATCCAGAAAGAAAGTTGTGCTACAAGAACTTGTGTTGTTTGATATAAGCTTTAATAAATTAAATCATCTACCACCCGTCATATTTGAAAACTTTCCAAATATACAGAATTTAAACATTTCGTATAACGATATTATTAACTTTGATTTTTTGATGACATACAAACAATTTGGGGTTTCTTTAATCAATATAGACGTTAGTAAAAATCCTGCCATTTCATGGACCACATCTAAAAAAACAAATAACAATAATACACTGATTGCTAACTTATATGAACTACATATTTGTTCAACTAATCTAAGTAACATTGAAGACATTACCTTTGAATTATTTACTAGTTTGCAACACCTTTATTTAAAATTCAACAAAATTAGACGTCTTTCTATTAGTCCTTTCTCAAAACTTAGCCTTTTAGAAAACTTAGATTTAAGCTATAACAGGATTACACACGTCAAGACAAGTAATTTTCGAGGGCTAACTAAACTAAGCACCTTGTGTGTGTCCAATAATAATATTGAGTCCATGGAATCTTTTGACGAAGATTTGAACAATTTAAAGCTTTTAGATCTCTCTCACAATAAATTACAAAACATACTTAATGAACATTTTATTAATTTGAAAGAACTTACGGTATTGTACTTAGGCTATAACAACATTAAATATATATCAGTAACAGCTTTCAAAAATCTTAATAAAATAGTACAAATAGATCTTGAGCATAATAAACTTCAGAGTATACCACTTGAACTTTTGATCTCTATAGAAAACCATGTACAGGACATATCGTTGAGAGGTAAAATAAATATGTTCATTATTACGTTTTCTTTATTTAAATTTCGATTATTCCTCATTTCATTTTTTTTATTTTCAGATAACGTGATAATTTGCAGATGTCAAAAGAATAATACATGGACATGGATACAAGATCATCCTAAGATAATAAAACCGAATGCTGTGGTATGTTTTAATGATGATTACCCAAAAGAAAAATGTAATTTCCCAATGATTGCCCAAGTATCGATTGATAAACATAATGACAATTCTGTATCAGTATCGTGGTTTATTCGAAATCGTACAGCAATAAAAGGTTTACAAATTTTATACTATAACGAGGACATAGATACAGATGTAAGTATTGCTAGTCGTACCTTACCTTCAATTCTTTTTCCAATATTATTTCAGTTTAATAGTATTACGCGTATTTTATTTTTTGTAGGTAAAATCTAAATATGTTGATAAGAATGATATGTCAACTCATATTTCAAATCTACGATCAAACACAAATTATATTGTTTGTGTGATAACCTTGTATGATGATCAAATGATTACTATAGAAGAAGAAGAAATGCTAAAAGTAAATGATACGGATACTGAGTCAAATACAACAATGAGAATGAGTCGAAATATAGCAGCAATGCTAATTTCGCAATCGCCTTCGAGCGAATGTGTTTCGTTTGACACTTTCAAAAAAACAGCCACGGTTAAATTACCGCCAAAGAAAGTTTTTCATTTTTCTTCGTTTCTAAACCGGCGCTTAGGATTAATTGTTGGTTGTACTTTGGGATTTATTGTGTTTTTCATTATGGTGTCTGTTTTATTGTACACAAAAGTTAAGGAAAGAAAAAGAATTGCGAAGTCCGATCCAGCGTGGTCGGAGATGAATGATTACCATTCCATGCAAAGTAAAGAAGACATTTTACAGAATTCCACAACAGCGTCTACTGATAATATTTTGTTAGGGATGACAAAGAATCGAAATTCATCCTTAGACCAATTAAAATAAAATTAGATTTAGAGGTACCTCTTCAAAATGACTAGCTTCTGTAGAATAACCTTGAATTAAATGTAGGCAGGTTTAAATGAATACGCGTCGAGTATTTGTATTAATTAGTTATGCGTACGTTACAGAAACATCAGTTTAATTTTTAACCAAAATAAGTTTCATGTCGCGTGTCTGTTAATGCAAACATGTTATACTTAGGTGTTCATTAGTACTGTTGTCGTGACTTAAATAATCAATACGGCCAATGTTAATAGCTGTAATGTTTTGTATTTTGGTGGTGTTATGTAAGTTTTTTCTTATTCATAAGTTACCATTTGTGATAATTATATATTTTGGAAAGAGACTGATTAGGTCCTCACTGGTATTATTTGTAAAAAATCTCGTACTCGCTTATTTATATTGAAATGCAGGGTTTAAGAATGTAGGTTAATACACTAATGCTTCTATTATGTATGTATATTTTATTATAATCATTCTTGACGCGTTTTCATTCATACTTGTAGGTTCACAGAGAATTCTAAGTACCACTTTAATTACGCATTAGAATGTTAATAGATGCTGAAATATTTATGAATACTTGCTTTTAACTATAAATTCTTGTAGAAAGTAGTTGATAGGTAGGTAGTGATTGTAATTATTAGATATTTCAAATGTTTATTATACTAGTCATAGGTAGAAAAGAAATATATTGAAATAAAATTGTTGCCACACTCATGTGTTTGTATTTTATAAAAAATGTATTAACCGCTTATCATAGGCCACTACCACGGTCTGTCATCCCACTTAATCATAATAACTACGAATATCACATATTTTTACATATTGTTGTTAATTACTAATTTGATACATACATTATTAACAAAAGAAGTAAGCTCTATCTTGCCAAGTAACAAAAAGTCACCTGAAATATTTCAACAATTATTTAGACAGAATTAGACAAATTTCCAGATAATTACCATGAACCGTAATTATTTTGTAATATGTTATCTATTTTACATAGGATAAAACGAAAGTTTGTAATCAGTGTCTAATACCATAATGTCCATACTAGCCTTAACACTTATTTTAATTATTACTTAGATAGTTGTAGAAATATTATTCTTTCAAATTGTTACAAATACAAAGAATTACGTGGTATAAATTGCTTTAAAGTAATGACCATATATTTTACAATAAATCTTTTATTGAATATCAAAAGGAAAATCTAATTCAATTTTAACAAATTTACTGTCAAGCTAATAAAGAAATATAGCCACTTAACTGAAGATTCTTCGTCAGGGAGTGGAAAATGAGTTAATAAAAGTTGTTCGAAGTATTTTTGTGTACTTACAAACTTTCCTACCCTTATAACGGAACCTCGATTATCAAGCGCCATTGAGGGAAACGATTGTTTTAGAATTATATTTTATGTACGCTGTTTCTACACAAATAAAACAAAATAATATAGAAAAATGATCTCTTGCAGCTTTACCGCAGAGCCACTAAGACAATTTAAAATTAACCTAAAATCATGTAAAGTTATTGTTTATTAATTTTAAATTAGCAATTCGATTAGTGATGGACAAATTATACCAGTTGACGTAACGTTATGAATCTAGCCAAAATTTTTCACAAAGGTGAATGGTACCAAAAATGCTAGAATAATGAAACCAAAATTTCTTTGCATAAGGTAATTTCAAATACAGTAGCCGAGTTAGGAGGATACAGTAGACGGCCGATTAAATTTTCACTGTGGCCTAAGCCCTTTAAATGTTTGAGTGGGTTCAAAGTGAATGTGCCACTGTACACTACTGCAGACTGTAACTTACAAAGGTTATATCAACCTGCTAAAATAAATTTAATAAGGTTTATTTGCCTTGTATATATCTACGCCAGTATTAAGTTACTGAAATAGGAAAAAGAGCAGACCTCTGTCATGATCGCATTATCATTATTTCATATCATAATGAGATTGTAAGGTAAATAAATATACCTACCCGGCTACTGTGGAGGGAGATTAATGTGTTTCTAGTGGTGTATATTTTTTCAAATAAAATAAAATGGTAAGTAGTCAAAATCAAATACATTTTAGCCCAGCCTAAAGCAGATTGTAGACTGAAGCAGATCGATAACGGACGCGGACGGACGCGTCACTAACTCCTGAAGATTTAGATGTCGTCTATAGTGTAAGCATACTCATTGTTTTTAATGTATGCTATCGATAATCTTATCGACGTTATAATCCAAAAGCGATGAGACCATCAATCGATGTCGATCAACTATACCTGCCAAATTTCTGTTCGTTTGCTACGTTCGATAACTAAAACTGATTGGTAATTTTGTTATATTAGATTTATTTGGAACATACTAAAAATATTTACTTCCAAGTTCTATATAATATAATTGCAAGTATCTTATTTGCCTATAAACATATACCTTAATACTCTATAGTAAAATAAATATGAGCTATTTACTTTGTTACTATAAAAGAAAGCATTATTTTTAGTATAATCTCAAAATGGCGGGAAATTCTAAGCATAAAAATACTTATGTAGGGTCTCAATTTCGTTAAAGCAATATATTCTAAAGTAGATAATACATTTTCAATTAATTTCGACAATTAATTAGGATAAATATTAAATGTCTATATTAGGTAGGCGTAATATAATAGAAGTTATGACGTCAGAATTAATTATGACGTCAAGTGATATAGGGCGTCTGATTGGACTCGAATAAGACGTGATTGGCTCTATTGAACTATTGAACTATGAAGTGATCACGGACAATAAAATTAATAGCCCTAATTCATAATAGATCATTTATTATTCTACAAATCATCACATCATTTTGCAAATATTAAAAATGATTATTATATTTTTCTAATTGAGATAAGAATGGTTTCACATTTGTATAAAGTTCTCTAAATCTTTAAAAATTTTGTGTCACGATATTCGTTCAGGACTAAACTAAACTCCGAAGCTATTAAACTGATTTCAATGAAACTTTGTACATATGTGTAACTTGGTCCAACTTGAGGGATAGAATATTTTAAATCTTGATTCAAACCTAAATTATTTATTGGGTATTTAACGTTACTGGCGAACCAACGTCTGCCGGGTCCGCTATTGTAATATAATTTAAAGTTTCATTGGTTTTATTTAAGCAATATAAATTTTTATTTAAAATAATGAATGAATCCTTAGAACACGTTGGCAATAACGTTATAGTTCTTTTATAGTTGATACAATTAAATTATTTGCGGTTAATATTTGTAAAGCATAAGGTACCAAACGAGCATGTAGCCCACCTGATGGTAAGTGGTTACTGACGTCCATAGACATTAGTAACCGTCCCCTAATATAATTGAATCATTCCTGAGGTTACCCCTGACTACGATTATCGCCCCGTGTATAGCCTGCAAGTACCCCTCTCCTATCGAAATACAAAATTGCTTCAGGAGGATTATAAGGCGGCGATTCCTTCTCGGTCGAACTAAACTGGTTCAGTATAGTGGCAAAATTATTCTAATTATATTCTTTACTAGCTTTTGCTTCAAGTTTCTAGGTACAGTAGTTTCGGCTACGCGTTGACATGTCAGCCAGTTAATCAGTTTTGCCTTTTATAAACATAGATTATTGTACCTTATGCTCAAAGAAGAGCATAGGTACTGGACTATTCTCTTGATATTGTAAATGACTGACGATGCAGATGACCAAGAGGTATCCATTACCAAAAATTAAAAAAAGGACCTTGCACTTCCTGTATTAGGCATTTATTAGACGTTTATTTCAGGCACTTAGCACTGATATTGAAATTATAAAAAAATATATATTTTTCGTTACCTGACTTGAAAAAAAGAGAAGGTTAGCTCCTTTATATTTTTTATAATTATTTTAAAGTATCCGTCGCTTCCACATATTCCACAAATAATGTTAATAAATTGCACTTGACAACTATGATCTATGATATGTTAGTGAACCTACGTTAAACGCGGTGGTTAGCCAATTATTTTACGATGAGCAGTTAGCATATAATTGCGCCGCTAACCACATTAATTAGTAAAATTAGCCAATTAGATATAAGTGCATCGAAGCACTTAACATTAATAACTATGAAATGGATTAATCCAAATATGTTATTAGTTTTCTATGTACAATCGGCCAATTTGATTCGTACCCCACCTTTAGCTTATTTTCTTACAGCACATCAAGTGCAATTAGGTCGAAATTCGTCTAACCATTTGTTGCCTTGGAAACAAACCTGTTATATTATTTGATATAAAATTGACAATACACATCTTACATTTGAGGAGCTGGCGAACAAGACGTCGTAATTAGAAAAATTCACAAACACGTTTTTTGTGAAACTGTATTTATCTACTACCTCTTTGTCTATTACAAAAGAAACTAAGAAAATAAAAGTGTCTAATTAGTTTAAAATAATTGCCCAATAAAATAACATTTCACATTTATTTTTTAAAATATCTATCAAAACTAAGAGATACAAGATTTTTCAACATAATAATAATATACACACAGGAAAAGATATTGAAATTTGTCAACTTATGTAAATAATATAAAGGATATATTATCGGTTTTAAGCGGCAAATTTAGTCAATTTCATTCAAGACGAAATAAATGTCTATGATTTCAATCAAAATGGTTTAATTGCAAATTTGTTTTGTCTATATCTAATTTAATTTTGAGTTTAGAGTTTTGAACAAATCGTATATTGAATAAAGATTTAACAGCGTAATTAATCCAAAAATTACAACCCCACACATGGTTTAGGTCGCAGTATTTAAGTTTTTCGGCTCTACTGTAAAATTTAGTTCCTTACAGTTACACCGTTTTGCTCGCCAGTTGCTCATTTGTATATTTGTAGATATCTGCAAATTGGTAGGTAATCTATTTTTTCTTTAGATTACCTAACAATAAAATAATTGAGTAATATGAAACGTAAGTAAACTAAGTTCTTAGCTAAATAAATTATATAGGTAAGCAAGTTCAATGGCATTTATTTGCGTAGATTACCCTTAAACTGTAAAGGAGGTAAGAAACAAGGGGTCAGAGAAAAGAAAACAAAATTGGAAAAGTAATATAATAAAAATAATATCTAAAACCTAGTGTATCCACCATTGGCTTCTATGACATTTAACAACCTTGAACGTGTCATTAAGTTTTATCAAAATATGCATACTGGCATCTAAGTTATGGAATGTTGCTTAAAAAAAAATGAAATGTCAACTGTTTTATAAGAATAAATTTTGTCTGCACAGAATGACAGCCGCGTTTACTTTTTAGGTACGCTTCCACTGCGCCACCGTGGTTATGATATAACAATTAAGAATGTTTTGCGTGTCCCAAGCTTGACAACAAACTTATTGTCCGTAAGTCAATTGATAAAAAACAACAACAGTGTTTCATTCTCAGATAGTCAGTGTTTTGATTCACAACGCAAAGAAAGACAGTTCTATCTGCGTCGTCGGAGAAACGTCTGAAATCTTGGCAAATCACATAATGTCGATAATCATAGCTTCGATATTAATTTTGAGAAGCAATCAGATGTTTTCAAACTTATATCGTGCATTGCTGTATGGAATGCAAAAGTAAATTCTTTAGAAGCAATGGAAAGTTCATTTTCTGCGGGTTCGACATTTTTGAAAAACGATGTTATGGTACATGAACTTGCAATGGCACGTACGCTGGCCTTGTGTTTCGAGCACTTTAGATGATCCTTGATGTCTACTCTTCCACCGTGTGCTATTGAAAACTCTGATAAACACTGTTGAAATTTCACTCTGTCGTTATGACCGCAGAGCTTTTCGAGAAACGGATAGTCATTTTCAAGTTCTTTTGTGAATGTACAATTTCGTTTTGGCATGCTGGGCCAGGAAAAATCGTACGATAAATATCTGTTTCGACGAAAAAATGTCAATACAATAGACACTAAATACAACACAGGCGGGCGACGAGGACGTAAAAAAAAACTTAACGCAACA
The DNA here is from genome assembly GCA_018250455.1 of Polygonus leo. Taxonomy (NCBI): domain Eukaryota; kingdom Metazoa; phylum Arthropoda; class Insecta; order Lepidoptera; family Hesperiidae; genus Polygonus; species Polygonus leo. The sequence goes on along the minus strand of DWNR01000215.1, from coordinate 5,246 downwards.
CGGTTTAATAGTGGACACGTGCAGAAGACACGCTTGCTTGTGCACAACTGACTGAGGTAATAAACTTTCCCGCTCACGCACGCAGTCGGTATCACTCGTTCTCGCTCGCTTTTGTTTCGTCTTTGGCGCGGGTGGCGGGTGGTGGATTGGTTGGGGTTTGACCGGGACGCTGTTCAAGTTTGACCGGGACGCCGGGACAGGGATCTCAAACCGGGACTATCCCGGTCAAACCGGGACGTATAGTAAGCCTATTCATAGATAATAATCTATTTTCATGAGTTGATTAAACAAGACCATTTTTAAATTCCTCGAATTTATATTGTGCTGCATTTAAACTGCTACGCGTTGTTTACAGTTCTGGCGGTGTATATTTCATTTGTGTGGCGGTGATGTTTTTTTATTATTGTGTAAAGATAGCAAACGAGCATGCAGTCCACCTGATGGTAAGTGGTCAGTGCCGCCCATGGACATTAGAAGTCATCTCCTAGTAAAATTTTCCCAAGGTAGACCACAAATGCGTTACGACCCTTGAGGACTAAGATGTTCGCCTAGTTTGTATGTATAGCCGGCAACCACCCTCTCCAAACCGAAACACAATAAATTGCTTCACGGAGGATTATGGAGGTGGCGGTGGTACCTCCCCGGTCGAACTACACATCTTACCTGTAAATATATTTTTTTAATTCCAGGTTCGTGTAAAATGATATCATCGATGGACGACGTGGCAATAGCATTGGGTGTGAACTGTCCCTCATTGATATCCGTCGACTTTTGGAAGTCGTACTCCCTGACCGCTGTCGGGATACGCGCGTTGGGGAATTGCAGGAATTTGCAGGAGTTGGATGTGGGATGGTGGTGAGTGTTGTTTATGTAAAGTTAATAATAGTTTGCATCCCCTCAAATTAATTTGGTTGTAGTTCACCTGTCTTCATGATTCAAGGAAAAATATTTTTTTTTTTATTAGAAACAAATTAATATTACTTTTTTAACCAAGTTCTAAAAGGTTATTTAGACCTGTGTTGTGTGTGTTGTGTTTGTGTTGAGATTGGATATTTTTTAAGTATGATGATCTATTTAGGCTTTAAAGCACGGGTGCTAAATTTCATAACTATATGTGTGTTATTTCACTAATTACTCTGAAACTAAACGCCATATCAAGATGGTCTTTTTTGATTTGAACTAGATATATTCTAACTGTGGGTACCATAATATGTTCAGTGGTTATTGAGATATGCCATCAGATGGACTTTTAAAATCACTTTCATTATAAAATAAATTTGAGAAAATTTGGCATATTGTAAGGCTACCGTTTACGCTGGAAAGTATGACGTTACTTCTGGCGAAAAAGATTCATTGTTGATGACACTTTCTATATTTTTGTTGTTTCTAAAGTCCATATCCACATCGCACTTAGTCCGCGCGGTGATCTATGGCCAATTTTTTTTTCAGTGTGAGAGGAGATCCGTGCAATGGGACAATATGGGTTGTGATGATAAACAGTGGCGTAACGACACTTTGTGAGGCCCGTGGCTAGGTATTGGAATAGGTATCCAAATGTATGTCCCTGTCAGTGGTACATTAACCACATAGCTTATAGCAAGAGTAGCAAATGCTACGGGCCGCATACGGGCTCCCGGTACGTGACGTTGTTTTTTTTAGAAACTCAAAGATCCTGTGGGGTTAGATACATTTGATAATTGATAAAAAGCCCCTCCTAGTTCGAGGCCAGTGACATTTTGCCGACTGGCCATCCTATTCTAACGCCACTGATGATAAATGAAATAATTGTTAAATTCCAATTAAATTCCAGTCTGCAAGCTGGCGGTTCCGGTGAATGGCTCGCTTCTCTTGCCGGTGGGGAGCTAAGGAAATTGTTCCTCGGAGCGTTAAGAGGCGTCTCCGATAGAGATCTAAGGACTTTAGTGCCTCGGGCGCCGAAACTGGCTCAGCTGGACCTGTTGGGAGTTAGAGCCGTCACGCCGGATATATGTGCGGAGTAAGTATTATTAGTTGAAGTGATATATATACAGGGGGTCTAGTTTCGAATCCCAACCTCTGATTTATGAAGATTATTACTAGTAGCCAGAGTCCGGTTTTGAATCTCAGGCTTCATAGGACTCCATTAATCATTTCTGATTTTAGTTTCAAATTGGTTCTCATTATGTCGATTTCTCTCTAACCACATAAAAAATATTTATATACTAGCTGTGCCCGCGGCTCCCCCCGCTACCCCTCCTTTTAGGGGTTGAATTTTCATGGCCTAAAACCTGGCCGGGGGTCTTTTCGATAGATTAGTCAAGTTTGCATAAAAATCCGTTAAGCCGTTTTTACGTGATGCGCGGTCAAATAAACAGACAAACAGATAAACAGACATAAATTCTAAAAACTGTTGGAACGTGTACAGACTTTCGACCCTCTTTAGCTTTATTACATGTATAGATTAATATATCTGTGGTATATTTCAAGTATATGCTTTATTTCAAATATATAGTATTTATATTAGTATACATACCTATAAAATGCTTTGTCCTGAATGACTGACTGACGGATCAACGCACAGCCTAAACCGCTGATCGTAGAGACCTGGAACTTGGAGTGTTCTTAGTAGGTATGCCGTAGGCATCCGATAATTGAATAAAATATACCTTATATAATTTTTTACCTAAAATAATGCATGTACTAAATTTAATGATGATCAGTTAAGTAGTTCAGGAGTAAGTCTTTTGTCATTATCCTACACCACTTATAAGTGGCTATTTTTCCTCGAGATTTATATTTTATTAACGATACGTTTGCGCTTGACCGAATGTATGCGGTGCACGCGATAAGCACGGATTATGTCGCCCCGGTTAAATATGTCTATTATATATAACAGACAAGGACGGGACAACTTGTCCCTCGTCAAAGTTTGCCCATACTTTTTTAATTCCGTAATTGTTACTTTTTTACTAGCTTTGACCAACGTCTAATTTAATATTTTTGAGTTAAGTTATTTATTAAGTAGTTTATATATTTCTAATTTATAATATTTTTGTATTTTTCGAAAAAGGTATATTTCAGGATAAAATATACTCTACGATCTTTTCTGTGCCCCTGTCAATGTGTATATAAAATTTTATGATAATGCTTTAAGTAGTCATGACGTAAAAGTGTAACAAACAAACTCATATTCGCATTTATTACATAAAATAGGATTAGAATTTGTAGAACATCCATATATTCGACGCGCTCGCGATGTTGTTACTGTTTCTGCATGTTCGAATATCGTAAACGAAAAATAGTTTGCGCGTGACCAAATATATGCGGTGTCCGCGATAAGCGTGGATTATCCCGCCCCGGACAAGTGCACATTTTGTATGACGGACACGGACTTAACAACTTTAGCCGTCATTGTACTTTACTTCTTTTTTAATATCGGCTTTTATTCGTTTTTGTTAGCTTTGTAAATTTACTTACTATCTTTTGTCCCATGGCTTCGATCGCGGTCCTCTACAATTTTGATGGTTTTTCCATTCCTCGGGAAAAAAGTGCTTTTTTTCTGGATAAAGCTTTCCTATATTTTTCTGTGCACTTCATAATGTGTTACTACTATTCATGATGATAGGTTGAGTCTTTAAAATCTAAAAAAAATGAAAATAGAACAAACAAACTCACATTCCTATATTATCCCCAATAGTAATATTCCTAATAGTAGGATTCGTAAGGCTGAAAATATTTCCCTTTACTCCAACCCACTCATACTGTTTCTGCACGTTCGAGCACCACAAACAAGGAACGTTCGCGCGTGACCGAATACACGCGGTGGCCGCGATAAGCACGGATCGCCCCGGACAAATGTCTATTATGTATGACGGACATGGACGGGACAACTTGAGCCGTCATTCTACATAGGTACCGGACGTCTGGTAATGTTTTTAGCGTAGCATTCTCTTTTGTTTTATGTATTTAAAAAAAATGTATACAAAATTCACGATTGTATATATAAAATTCACTATAGTCGGTTGCTTATATAAAACGTGAAAACTAAATCAATAGACACAACCACATTTACACTTATAATATTAGAATTAGGATTCGTTGGAGTGAAAAAAAGAATCCTTTTACTCCACGCCACTAATTTTATCTATTTCTCAAAGTTTTTTTTCAGTATCAAGTTTCCTTATATTTTTCTCTGCGTTGTAATGCGTTTGCAAAATTTCATGATGATTGGTTAAGTACTTAAAAGTTGAAAAGTATTTCAATTCAATTCAATGAAATAGATACCTTCACATTTGCGTTTTTTATATTTAGATAAGAATTCGTCATCAACCACAAACAAGGAATGTTCGCGCGTGACCGAATACCCGAGGTGCCCGCGATAAGCACGGATTATCTCGCCCCGGACAAATGTCCATTATGTATGACGGACACGGACGGGACAACTTTAACCGGTTGTCTTGTATTTTTTTTTTATATTTTTATTGTTATAATTTTTTATTTTGTCTGTTGACTTAACGTAAAATTCGAAGTCGCTTACCATCATGTTAACTGATACCGCTTTATACTTGAGAATTATGTTTAAACCTAAAATTCCTAAAAATATCATTTACTTAGGGGCAACATAAAGCTTAAAACAATTTAGCAGTAGTAAACAAGCATGCATTTTATAGTCCGTGAAGCAATTCTTGTGTTTCGGTTTGGAGAGGCAAACCGGCAACGGCTATACTTATGCAAGTGGCGTACTTCTAAGTCCTCAGGAGTAGCAACGCATCGGTAATCAAACTTAAGTATGATTTAATTGTGCTTGGGATGATTACTGATATCCATGGGCGGCAGGGACCACTTACCATCAGGTGTACTGCATGCTCGTTTGCTACCTTTATAGCCTTAAATCAAGAACCTTGTAAACCAACAGCACGTACGAACATCGCCCGCACGAAATCTCGACACGTGACCGCATGTAGCAAACGCAATAAGTACGGATTATATCTGTCTAATAAATGTCCAGTATGAGAGACATACGACCACGATAAATTTCCTTCTCGATATTACTTGGATATCGCTAGAGATTAGTGTTTTTTATAGGATAGGTAAGCGACAACTCTTGCCAAGAATTCAAAACCTTTTAAAACAAAAAAACATACAAACATGTATGTATGTATGTATGTAGGCGTGTTTGTATGAGGAATGATGAAAGTGGAAGAAGCTAGGCAAGTATGCCAGAACCGTGCCGTTTGGCACTCGATACCCTCTGCCTACCCCGTTAG
>DWNR01000214.1:0-23118 GCA_018250455.1 Polygonus leo | reverse complement strand
CAGTAGTTTCAGCGTGATTGACGGACAAACATCCAAACAAACAAACTTTCACATTTATAATATTAGTAGGATATTATGTAAATATTATATTTAATATTGTTATTATGTGACCCAAAAATAATTGTACTGAATAATATTGTAAAGAAATATAATTAGTAAGTTTTATTAAAAATGCCTCAATATTAAAATTGAATATTAAATATCCAATCAATATGCAAAATAGCTACACTATTACATAAAATAAGTAATAAGTAATGTTATAAATATGAAAGTTGGTATATGTTTCTTACTTACACACAAACATATAACAGATAGGTAAACCTATCTGTTATATGTTATTACTACATTAATTGTTTATTACTTAATAAAAGCATAAAAATTAAAATTAATCAGTTCTAATCGCAACGATCGTGGCAAAGTCGTGTCGTAACCGAGTCGTGCGATGCAAACCAGACTTAATTGTTCATCTAAGCTTTTACTTTTTGTTTTGTTACGCACTGTTACATCGCTAAATATATTGCATAAGAACAATTGAGTACTAAAAATGACAATTTATCTATTTTAAGCACTACAGTTAGTATAACGTGGGTGGGTTTAGTGTCTAAAGTAAAAATGTTTATATACTTTGCAATAATTCGCGTTAAAGATATATTTACCAAGGGTTATGCTTATCTAAGGTATAAGGTATATATATTTAAGGTTATATATCCTTACAGATATTTTAATGCAAGTAGTCCCGTGACGTATATATGTACGTACAGTTAATAAAAATACACATATGTAAGTTGAAAAAGGGGAAGAAGATATGGCGTAAACTATTGAACATATCATATTAGTCAAAGGAAACATTTTTTTATTATTAAAGTAAAGGAGTAGGAAATAAAACATACTTAATTGCATACTTATCAATGACTATTTTATTCAACCATACCTCGATGAAGAGGACAAAATCTCTAAAAAACAATGAAACTTCAACAGCAATTAATTCCGTATTTTACAATTAAAGAAGACCGTTAAATCCAACATTTTTTACATATTTTCACATAGAATTCACACTTAAGTCTTTAGATATTTTGTTACGTAGCTAGGCTCCATTACGCAAAGGTAATTAAGTTTTTTGTTTATGGCAAATGTTTTATGGGTCAGCTCGTAATAGATCGGGTACAGCCATAATAGATCGCGTATAGTTACATCGTTAAGTTTCTTAAAACTGACTGAAATAGCTAGATCTCATGATCTAAACTTTGAGCTGCCTATTAAACAGTGGTTTATGCCGGCTAATAATTTTGTTTCGTTATATTGTAACCTTTTAAAGTTTACATTATTACGAATCAATCGAAATCAAAAGTTAATGGTATTGCATTAAACTATAACCTTTGAATTAAAGTTATGTTATTATGAAATAATATTAATAGTCCTTGAGTACTGCCTAGGTAAAAGGGTTTTGCCAGGTGAAAAAACGCGTGTGGTTCAACCGAGATGGTTGGAGGGCGGTGTTATGCCACATTAATAATTCTCCATAAAGTAATTCTTGCATTTCTGGTTGAAAATGCGTGGTTGCGAGCAATACTTACACATGAGGCAAACACCTTAGTCCACAGAGATAGAAACGCATTAGGGATAACTACTTACGTAAGTGATCACTTGCCATTAACTGAACTACATAAAAATAGAAAAAAGGGTAACTTCAAGGCCCGAATATACCCAAACATATACCTTTGAGTCGATATTACCGTAGGTAGCATTAGGAAGATAGAACGTTGCAGCATATCGATAAAATCTCACTTTATGTATCTTACGTTGCCAGCTTAGCAAGGGAGCTCCATTACGCAAAGGTTATAAAGTATTTTTGTTTCTTGCATATTATATATGAATCAGTTTACAATGAAATGGATATAGCTATATAGCTACATCTACTTACTTGAAGCTACTTAAAAACGCAAGCTCTATGCGCATTTTACGATGTTTAATCACGCGAAATTTTATCGCTAAGTTTTTCTCGCAGATTCCATCATTTTAGACCTGCTATTTATATTTGTGTATTTACTTTAATAATAAAATATTTCCCTAGCATCCCCTTTCTATCTTTTTCATTCCCATTTAATCCTTATAAGGCGCTATTCCAAAATTCATGCCTAGCTACCACCTTTAAACTACCTTTATTTCTAAACTTCATATAGAAAGTATGTTTCTACGGTACTTTAATGTATGTATGTTTATAAGGTATTTTAATTATTACATATCTAAATATATAAAAATCCTGTGTCAACATTTTCGTCCTCGCTATTCTCCTATTTGCAAATTTATATTAAACACTACGGAAACATAACATAATCCTTGTTACGGTGTATGTGAAATTTGCGAAATTTATTTGCGTGAACTTACTGTGTACTAAATTTTTCTCACGCTTTTTCGCTTTATACAGCTACTTTTCAATTTTAATTTTATGTTCCACATGATAAATGGTAATATTTCGTACAAACTATCACATTTCAACCCTAAAGGGGTTCCCTGTTCGTCATCTACCAAATTAATCTTTTAAGACGCTATCGCTAAATCCTTTCTACGCCTTCTACTTACCACTATATACTTTATACTACCTACGTGCCAAATGTCAGCTCACAGGTCAAATAGTTCTCAAGGTATCTTGATTAATCTGTGGGATCTTAAATCTCGTAAATCCTTTCATCAATTTCGACTGGAGAGGCGTGGAAGTACTGACTGTGTTTACAATAATATTAGTCCTAGGACTTCCATCGTATTTGGGGCTGTATGTGATTTTCCATGGGCGGCAGTACCTAACTATATACATTAGGTGTGCTTCTGTCACATTTATGCAGCAGTAATGGGTATGGCGGTGGCGAATGGTGAAAAATCACAATAATATTTCATTAAAATCGGTTGAGTAGTTTCGGAGATTTGCGTCGACTAATATGACGATACAAAAATTGCGTGATTCGTGATTTTTATATATTAAAATTAAGACATAGCAGTTACGTAATGTATTTAAAACTAGCCGAGCCGACCTTTTGTCTACCCTAGTAATAAATTTATCGCAACACATAAATTTGTTCCCATGTACCAATAGCATTCCAATATACACGTCAAAGCAATTGTAACTTAACTGCCCCGTGTTAAAGTTTACTTTCAAACAAACCCAGGTCTTGCCCAGAAGTCTGGATCGTGACTAGAAACGCCACGTAACTTTCCAAACCCGTTTGCTAAATCCGAACCATTTCTAGATAGACGAGGTTTGCAAATGGCGGTCTGGGCCTAAAGCTGTTTGCTTGCGGATACTATAATTTTAGTAAATGGTCTTGTTACTTAGAAACCAAAACAATTTAGCTTAAGGCGTAATACCACCAATTCATACCGTATATGTTATAAAACAGGTAATTATGGAAAGATGCACAGAATATTTGTAGAAACATTATAAAGGAAAATATGTATATGTAAAGTTAAAAACTTGTATGTAACTTGTACGTAAAGTTATAAAAGATTTTACTTTTATATGTTTTATTTTTAATCTGTCTATTTAACTAGGTTAATCTGTGAACTATTGAAAAAATAAATATAGTCATGTAAAAGTTCTAAAAACCCAAGTAGTTTTAGGCTACTTTTTATTTGGATACTTTTTATCTCGAATGTTCTAAGTCCATGCATACGAAGTAGCAAGCAGAGTGTAGTCTTGAATTCAAACTTGTAATCAGTAGTAGTAGTGTAGTAGGTAAAATTACTTTAGAATCATAAAAACAATCGAAATTTGATATTATTAAAATATCCATATTGTCTTTATAGCTTTGTGTATTAATATCTGATTTTTGTATCATTTTACATAATTTTAAAGCTCATAAATATTAAATTACAAATACAATATTGAAGTTCATAACGTGTTTTGTTGTAAAAATGTGTTTAAATGAATTTGTATATTTTTATGCAAAATATATGGTAATGAAGTTCTAAATGTCAGCGGTAAACACGACTAGTAAATTTGTGTTATCTAGATTGTGTATTCTAGAAATATCGTTTCGTGAATAAACCTATACAGTTAATGAACAACATAGGGTTAATTTACTCCGTATTTGTCATTAATATTTTTATTCTGTAAAGTCCCGCGATATTTTTCTTTACCGAAAAACATGTGTAAATAATTTGTAATAAGCAATTTCGAGATTGTATCGCGGTTAGTCTAGTCGCACTTCTTGTTTCATTTTTATTTCTATAGAATTCTCAAGTTTTCTCACGATGTTTTCCTTTACAGACAGCAAAGTGATTCGAAAATGCAGCACTTTATTGCGGTTTATTTTAAGACTAGCTGACCCGCGCAACTTCGTTTGCGTCATATAAGAGAGAGTGGGTTAAATTTTCCCCGTTTTTGCAACATTTTTCGTTGATACTTCGGTCCTATTGTTTGTGTCATGATGTTATATAGCCTACAGCCTTCCTCAATAAAACTATTCAATACATATGGTACCAGAGTTTAGAATTAGGATGTTTTTATTAGGAGATTTAGGATTCAATACATATGGTACCAGATTTAAATATATTAAGGGTAGATATAAAAAGATTTTGTAAGATTTGAGTAGTTCAAATTTAAAAGAGGATGTTAGATTACCTATCCTATATTCATTATATCCTAATCTCATTCTACTAGAATAGCAATTTATTAAATGTATGCTATCATCTCTAAAATCCGCATTGTTTGTAGCTTTAATTGGTAGGAAGTATGTGATGGATAGCCAGTTTCTACTAAGGGTCAATATCTGACATTTGCATGCATCTATCAAGCCCTGTACACCGTTCGTTTTGTATAATCTAACGGTGATCGCAAAGGAAAGTGGAGAGAAAACTGATCATCCTCGCCAAACGAGCGTAGTCAGGATACTAACATTAAATACTGAGATTACGTACGTTCAGTATACTCATCTTTACCAAAGAACCTAATTTTTATTGTTATACTAGCTGACCCGTCAAGTGTTGTTCTGCCATATAAAATATTATTGAATTTCCCGTAGGAATTACCGATTTTCCCACAGTAAAAAGTGTTCTAAATGTTGACCAGGCTTAGTATCTATACACCAAAATTTCATTCGAATCCGCCCAGTAGTTTCGGAGATTAGCCTGAAAAAATAGACAAACAGACAAACATGAAAATTAAAAAACATTGAAAAGTGTTCTAATACTATTTTAACATCGCCCCCAATTAGTTTTTCGTAAATACATACACACACACACGAATTTTACTGTTTTATTATATGTATATAGATTTATATGCCTACTACATACTCTCACCATAATCCATGTTAGACTAGCTGAGTTATATAGAATACTGTTAAGCATTAAGTTGACCCTTTGCAACCCAAAACTTTAAGAATAATAAAAAAGAATAAATAAAGTTTAACAACTAATAACTGTAGTGATAGAGTTGTGTACTTAGTACTGATATTATTTAATTTATCAATTGACTTACGTATTTAAGTTTGTTACATCGATGCGATGTTAAATCGAAACAAACTTTACTAAAATTGGTCACACCGATATATATAACCGATATTAAAAATTATGATAACTTGATGTATCGTTCATTTTCATCCCTATACAATTTGTATGAAAGTAGTTTTGTTAAGTTCTCGAACCTTACTCGTATCTTCTTTACACCCTTTAATTGACATTAAAGGGTCTACTCTCTACTAGATTTTTTCTACAATTTTTTTAGTATCCTTTCGATGAGCGATACTCTCTTGAAACTGTCGGTTTACATTTAAAGATAAGTAATATCACTCACTTTTAGAAAGCTCATTCTTGATAAAAATAAGTAATATTATAAAAAGAGCAAAAACATTCTTGCATATTTTCCTGTATCTTACTAGATACACGGATTTGGGATTTCCTCATACCGTCACAATTTAATAAATACACAGTGCGCGTATAACGCTCATGATTGACGATTTGCGACAAATATTATTATATAACGCTTGATTACAATATACATAACGTTTATTTTCTCGCTCAACTACAATTTATTATGATAAACACAAAAAAACATTTTGGGTGGACTATAATACAATATTTTATAAACGAAACTTACTAAATTCAAAGCTTAGAGTAGGTATATATTTAAACACTGTATATAAAAATGAACGCAAATAAAAAAAATCATAAAGACGAACATATAACCTCCTTTTTGAAGTCAGGTAAAAATAAATTAAAATAACCTGTATTTACGACTTTACAAGTTTTAAATAATTTCTTCACCGGTTACATGGATAGCTACTTTGTCGTATCGTCTTCTGGCTTAGAACTTAAGTTCGGTCCACAGCACCCAGTATACTGCCTTTCTTTTCCAATCAAGACCGTCTATAGCATGTATGTCATCATGCTATAGACGCTTGCCAGGTGGTAGAACTTATGTAGTTCGAACGGGGAAGTACCAACGCCACCCTCATTATCCTCCGTGAAACAATTTATTGTGTTTCGGTGTGGAGAGGCGTGGTTGCGGCTATACTAAAAACGAGGCGAACATCTTAGTCCTCAAGGGTAGCAACGCTTTTGTGGTCAACCTTAGGTACGCAGTAATCGTACGTAAGGATGATTACTAATGTCCATGGGTGAACTGCATGCTCGTTTGCTACCTTGAAATCATAAAAAATGCTACCTCTTTATTGATCCTCCATGTTTGCCTTTGCCATCACGTCGCTACCAATCTGTTATCATTTTAACCACATTTCTTCATTACTTCTTGTACAATCAGCCCATATTCACTTGCGCCTCCTTGTTATAACTGTTATGTGTACTACTTTAGTTTTTCCTCTCATTTCTATTCGTGTTTCATCACTTTTTATGTATATACCTACAATATAATCTACTCACCATCGCAAACATCGCCTCTTGCATTTAATCTATGAAATCTACAGCCTATATCCAGCATCTTTGACCGTGACCATTAACATACGCTGCATATTCTATGCTAATTCATGCACACAGACCTTAAAATTTGCATGTAAATACACTGTGTTAATCGCCTATTAACTTGAGACCGAGCATAAGCGGTAATTAAACTCATTACATACTTATGAATGTTATCTAATTAAATTTTTACTAAAAACCTGTATTAGAGACTTGATTTATTACCAAGGTGAAAACCGTACATTGATGTTTTTACGTCTAACATTTTATTTGACTTTTGATTGAAGCATTTCTGCTTGTTTTCCAATATTTCTATCCATTCTTTTTCTTACCTACTTTCTTTCACTACTTCTTTATAACTTTAGCTTTTCCTTTATTTAACTATTTATTCTCTTTGACCTTTAAAAGTCAGTTTTAAACGTTTCAACGCCTTTTTTGAATTGATTTCAAATATAATCTTCGTGAAAAAGAAGCCTTTAAAAGTTAAACGGTTGGGCGTTAGCAAACGAGTCAGTTGTTGGTTTCAAGTTATAGTTTTTTAACCACGATATAGGATACTGACAAATCGTTTTAAACTCGATTGAACGACTGCAAAACCTTTTCCAAAAATAGCATCAATCCACGGGGAGTTGTCGAATATCAATTTATGTGACGTATCTGGCCTCCGCACGCGGGGATTGAATTTCAGATCCAGAATAAATATCTCTGTGAGAGTTATGTTGACATATATCTTACTCAAAAAAATTGGACAAGTAAAACTTTGCATATAAAGGATTCAGTATTTAATACACTTTTTTAACACAATATATTTTTAAGCAGTTAACTAAGTTAAATACTTTCACTATAATACCAGTATTATTTACTTTTATGCATAGCTGTAAATATATATTTTTTTGCAACTTCATTAATTCATAAAAGAAATAAAGACGTATTTTCGATTCTGTGTAACAGACAGTTTAAACATTTATAATTGAGCAAGTGTAAAAAAGTATACACTAACTTTTCATACGGGTTTCCTATGTATAATTGAACCTAAGAAGATAAAATTAAATAATATAATGGTTGATAATAATATCCACAAGCGGAAATAAATTAAAAAAATACTAAAATAACTATACCAATATCTACAATAACTACATATAATAAAGAATCATTAACACTTCTGTCTCACATACTCTATGTTATTCAACAGAGCAATGTTGTCACGAAGCAAACAGCGGGGGAGTTATTAATTCAATCCGATATGTGTGTGAATTAATATAAGCAAATATTGTGATACGAACCGGTTATGGAGTAGTGAACTTTACCTGCTTTGAGTTTAACTTGACGTAGATATATGGGTATGAGGACGCAAAAAATACCTAAAGATAGTTCATAGGTTATATCTATAGAAGAATTTGTTCTTTAAATTCAAACATGGTCCAAACTATCGCACGTAAAACGGGCGTAAATTGATATCATAATAAAAGGTTATGAATTGCATTGAATATAATAGCATAAAATCTTCTAAACTACTTGACTCATGAAACTGTAAGCCAATAAGTAGTTTTTAAGACGGGTAAGAATTTTAATGTTGAAGCTAAATTAAAGCTACTTTTAAGTTGATGCAGTTTCTTCGAGATCGATTCCTAAGAATCATTCCAAAGAAGCACCCGTAGCAGCTAATATAATAAATATTAAATTATTAGAATTATTTGATTTGCTTAATATACTAATAATGTCTCAAATGTCCAGTTATAATGATAAATGCTAATTAAAAGTTTTGCAAACTAGCCAACACAACAAAGTATATAAATTGTTGTTCTTTTATTAAATAAACAAACGTTAAATAAACAAATAAACTACTCATTATTATTTAAATAAATCAATTAACAAACACAAAATGGCTATTAACAAACACTCGTATTTTAAACATATTGCAAAAGCTATGAAGCGTTATGAGTTTGTTTTTAGCTAAATTCTGTTTAGAATGTTGACCGTGACACAGCATTCTATAGGTGTCCGAAACTCGTTGACACGACCTTGTGACTCGAATGTGTGGTTTGAGATCTAGAAAGATTGTTCATAATTATGCTTTATTTAAGTAGGTCACGTAAGTAAATCTAATCGTACTATAATGTAATGCAGAGCCGAGAGCCAAATCTAAATGATGAATTCGCTTTTTTGTTCTGGACCTGGCTGTTATTGCATTCGTTTTGTATGTTCCTTACACTCGGAATACAGGAAATTTCCGAATAGAGTTATGGCTATAAAATGTTATAGGAGTGCTGGTGAGAGGAGAAGCTATAATATATATAACTATTACTTCATCCGTACTTTTGATCTAAAAAATATATTTTATTATGTGGCTCGTGAAGACAACGCTCCTAATAATTCAAACGTAAATAAATCTACTGGGTCACACAATTTGAACCCAAGCTAAAAAAATAAATTTGACAATTCTTAAAATTCTCAAAAAGCTGGACACAGCGGCAATATGTATTTAAATATAATTTCTTGACGCGAAAACTTTTAACCATCTAGGTTGCTTTATCGGCTACTGTAACATCTATATAAGATAACTTGTCGCTAAAATATTCTCCAGAGCATTACTTCTAGAACAAAGCTAAGTATCTCAACAGACCATTAACGATCACCCACACTATAACAGCAATTATTAAACAGAATAGGAACCGGATCTGCAACCAAGGACGTTGGCCACTTTCACAATATTTATGTAATGGTTGCTAATCTCTGATACGGTTGTACGTAAGACATTGAGATGCTGTGGTCAGTGGTATTCGTATGTGAAATTCAATACCATTCTCTTTTGGGTTGAGTGCTTCTTGAATGGTAATGTCTTTTAACAAGGTTTATTTTTATTGCGTTTTGCGAGAAACTCCTGATGTGCCCGAGTGAAGGTACACTTTACATTCGGATAGTGTATTTCGTACACTTTCCATACTTTTCTATCTACTCAGATTTTTTTATCTCTTAATTTATTTACGATATTTTCCTTCACAAAAAAGATATCACATTTCCTGGCATTTTTTGCCGAAAATCAACTAATTTCTAATACGCACGGGCTTCAAAAGATCCAATAAGCAACCTTAGTATTTGATCCTAGATGTATTTCCTACACTTTCCATACTATTCCATCTCTTCAGATTTTTTAATCTCTTAATTTTTTTAGTCTATTTATCTATTTTCTTTCGCAGAAAAGCAAACTCATTAAGTTCAAATCAGATTTCCTCGCATTTTTTGCCTAAAATCAACTTCTAACACGCGCAGAACTTCGAAAGAACAAAGAAGCCTGCCTAGTATTTGTATCCTCGACTGGTTGGTGTGAGAATGAGAAATTTAATCAATAAACTGTCTCTTACTTCTTGTTTATCCAATGTGCTGTTCTTTCCTCTTTAGGCCCAACACAGACGACATTTACCTCCATTTTGTCCGATTAAGTCCGCGGCGCATAAAATGGGCTAAGACAAAATGGGCTAACGTTTTAACAAAATGGGCTAACGTTTTGCGCGTCATGTGGCTTGCTTCATGATAAAGGTTCTATTTTCATAGACTAAAGTGCCTCACGCATAGTCTGTCTATTTTTAGCTGACTTCATACCTACTTTAGGTTATCATGTCAGATTATGTAAGTATGTGATATTGTCGAAATTGGATAAATTTTGAATATGATATAATTATGTAGGCTTCCAAGCACTCGTCTTAAATTTGTAAGAGTACATATATATACTTATGCTTGTGTGTTTGTCCACGAATTTCTCGAGTCGTGTTTATTGATTCTTATACATCACGCTTATATACCAAGTGGTAGAACTCGTTTAGTTCGACCGAGGATGTACCACCGCCACCCTCATAATCCTCCATGAAGCAATTCTTGTGTTTCGAATTGAAGAGTCGTGGTTTCAGGTGAACATCATGCCATGGGCGGCAGTGACCACTTACCACCAGGTGGTAGAACTCATGTAGTTCAACCGTGGAGGTATCACCGCCACGATCATAATCCTCCGTATTACACTACACAATAAGCAATTTATTGTGTTTCGGTATGGAGAGGCGTGGTTGCCGGCTAACTTAAACACGAGGCGAGCATCTTAGTCCTCATCTGTGGTCAAACTTAGGAATGATCCCATCGTACTTAGGAAGGATTACTGATGTCTATGGGCAGCAGTGATCACTTACCGCCAGGTGGACTACATGCTCCTTTATACAAAAAAAGGTTGTAGTTTCGCAGACTAAAAAATTCTTCACGGTTGGTTTGTCTATTTTGGGCATAAGACGTACCTGTCTTTAGTTTGTGTGTAAGACGTCCACGCAAGGAAGTTTCTAAGTCAAAGGGCCGGTTGTGAGATAGTTGACCGGTGAGTCAGTCGAGTTAGTATTCTTGGCACACTTATCAGTTCCTGCGGATGTTTATCCGCTTATTATACTGATACTGATAGTTGCTTTACGATATAGAAAGTATAATTAATAACAGGTGTTTCCTATACACGACTACGCCGAAGCAAACAGGGTTATCATTATATCCAACATGGTTGTGTGCTTGTAAGACTGCCAGGTTGTAGAACTCGTTTAGTTCGACCGGGGACAACCGCCACCCTTATAATTCTCCGTGAAGCAAGTCTTGTGTTTCGGTTTGGAGAAATGTCGTGGTGGTTATCGGATAAACTTATACAAGAGGCGAACATCTTAGTCCTCAGGAGTAGCAACGCATTTGTGATGAAACTAAGGTATGATTTAATTGTGCTTGGGATAATTGATTATTGATGTCCATGCGCGGCCGTGGTGTTACTTTTATACGATAAATAACACTATTACTTTATTTAAATTAAATAAAATAACAAACATAATAAAAAAACCTACACACTTACTGATTGTAAGAAAAAATCTTTCCTCTTGGCTAGCGCAGTGAACTACGAGTATTGGCCTAAATTCTTCTCATTGTGAGAGGAGACCCGTACCCAGTAAGGAAACAATAATGGTTTATGATGATGTATATGTTATATATTTTAAAATGAAGGTCGGCAAATAATTACGACAGCCAGTTATAGACTAATTTACTTTTGACAAAAAGGAACTGGACGCATCCACACGCACACTCACCGTCATTCACTCGTGGATACTTTGTTTTTTAAACTTCCCATCGTAATTTAACAATATCCTAACGAAAGTTTTATTCGTCATACGTAGCTAACCTAAAGTAAGTCTATCGTATTAATCAATCGAACAAAATCTTTTCCCCAAACAGGCAATAGACAACATAGATGACAGACTATCCGCAAAGACACATGGCGCACATGTCAATCTGTGAAAATACAACCTAAAGAATTGTATAAAGTAACGCTCACGACGTACATAAACTCAGCTCATTTTGTCTTACACATATTTGGTTCGTGGGAGATTTAATCACAGAAAAAGTGTGGAAAAGTGTGGTACCTCATATCGAATGAAATCTAATAGTACTCTATTATAAGTGAATTTGTTCTAAAGCGTGTTTTTATAACCACCTATTAATTTTCACTCAAGCGACAATGTGTTGCAGACGCGAGGTATAAAACAAAAGAGCATTGTGACTTTTATCAAATCATTACAGTACAGTTAGATAGAAAGTGCAAGTATGGAGTACAGTGCAATGCGTAGGTAATGACGCTCAGAGCGTGACGGATTTAGTGGTCGCTACTGGCGTCTCTTTATTACTTACGACATATGACTATCTGATAGAAAGAAGTCACCGTCGCCTATGGACAGTTGCAGCACCAGAGGAACCGCCAATGCGTCGCCGGCTTTGAAGAAGAGCTCTTTTCGCGCCTCTTAAAGAACCTGATCTCATAGTGCACCGGGAATACCTCGGGAGAAAATCATTCCAAATCTTGTACGTACGAGATAAAAAGGAGCGTGGAAACCGAACTGTCGAAGATCGCCTCTATAAACATTGTATTTTTTCTAAAAGCCTTACCTCTTAATTTTCACTTTATCGACAGTTTGATGCAGACAGTGGTCTGAAACAAAAGAGCATTGTGACTTTTATCAAATCATTACAGTACAGTTAGAAAGAAAGTGTAAGTATGGAGTACAGTACGATGCTAAGGTAATGACGCTTAGAGCGTGACGGATTTAGTGGTCGCTCTTTACGACTTACGACGTGTTGTGTCGTGAGGTCCTCGCACCTACACGATAGTGGATAAATGTGTAATAAGGTTTTCTACATTAGACAAGTTCTTCAAAGGTCTAAGATTGGGTATTACAATAACATGTAAAATTACGCGTTTTACCCTAAAGTTAACTTTATTTACTTCTTTATTAGTATTTTTTATTATAAAGGACAGAGTAATACTTTGTAAATAGAGTAATACACATAGACACGGATTGTTGCTTAGTAATTTAATCAGGCATTAAAAACATTTTCCGTAATGTTACACCTGATACTGTTACATTTCTAATACACAGTGTGAATAGTTTATCTATCTATATTAATTACAAAGATAAGGTCCAGTGACAGAAAGACGGTTGTACAGGTTGGACAGGAGTGTTAATAATAGATCCACGTTGGCGACATTCAGATACAGAACCCTTAAAACTACAACATTTTATCGAATGAAGGAAGCAAACGAGCATGCAGTCCACCTGATGGTAAGTGGTCACTGCGCCCATGGACATTAATAATTATTCCCAAGTACGACTTAATCAGGGGTAGTAACGCATATATTACTACCCCTGAGGTCCTCAGGGGTAGTAATATATGCGTTACTACCCCTGAGGACTAAGATGTTCGCCTCGTTCGTAAATATAGCCGGCAACTACGCTCCTCCAAATCGAAACGCAAGAATGGCTTAACAGAGGATTATGAGTGGCGGTGGTACCTCCCGGTCGAACCCACGAGTTCTACCAACTTCAGCGTTAAACTCTACAAAACATCGTGTTTCTGTCAATGTTAATGTTATTTTGTATTAAACAGACAATTATTTCAACTTTAAAATGTCTTAAATTTAAATTTGCAAACTGTGCCATTACTATCGGTATTAATACTGTTTTTGTGTGAAGATACAGGTTCAATTTTTTATTATAAGTCGTGAAATACAAAGGCACCTCTTCATTCACCGTAATACTTACATGGGAACATAGTTTTAAATAAACACTTATTTATTTATTTTCCTAGATCTTTTTAATCCCGACGTGAGAATATATCTAAGATTGTATTGTTAGTTGTAAAAGTAAGATTACTTATTTAATAGTACTGAGTAGTATTGTAACTTTCTATTGTGAACATTGTGGAGCTTTTAATTATGAACACATAAAATAAAATGACAATTGGAAAGTTGTATCATACATTATGTGAGAGTGAGGTATAATTGTAGCTACGATACCAAACCCATTACCGACGCGTCGTAGTTGTTTGTTAGCAATTTGCGTTTCAGTCGGATAGGTATAATAGTTACTGATACAAACTGATCTTACTATCTCATATATCATATATCTCAGTTCCCATGAGTCTCCAAACCGAAACACAATGAATTGTTTCACGATGGATTGTGAGAGTAGCGGTGGTACCTCCCCGGTCGAACTTCATCAGTTCTACCGGGCAAATGAAAGTAACTTTGTAAAGTACAATAAACCAAAGGATAATTGAGTTAGATAAAGCCGAAAGTATCAGTTACGCGCGGACATGCTTCAAAGGGCAGTTACGTTACGTGACCCCGTATTACGTTTCTACGCTTACTTTCATCGCATATTTCCCATGTTTATGAGGACATGTTGTGTAATGTATGTAACCTGCGTGGTGTATAGTTCGACCGGGGAGGTACCACCGCCGCCCTCATAATCCTCCGTGAAGCAATTCTTGTGTGTGCCTTTAGAGAGACGTGTTTACCGACTATACTTATACACGAGGCGACCATCTTAGTCCTCAGGGGTGGCACCGTAACTACAATCAAACTTAGGTATTATTTAATCGTACGTGGGGATGATTACTGATGCTGTGAGGACTTAATACTCGTTTGCTACATACATACGATAATAAATATGAAACCTCTAGCATAAATCAAAAATGCTCCTACACACGTTGTTAGAAAAACATTGATGAAGATTTAAATGAGAATGAGATACATAATATATAGAAGATTGTTTGACTTTTAATATTACAAAGTACAAGTAAGCCTATTAAGAAAGTGCATATGTAAGCCTGATAAGAAAGCGCCTGTTCCAGTAGAACCAGTTGTCTTAGTACATTCTATTACAAGTTTCCCTGGAAGTATTGAAAGCTCGGTTTTGTAATTAAGAACCTATTTCCTGTAGAGTTATACTGTTAACTAAAGTATTTAACGATACATTTCTGAAAGGAAACGGAAGTAAAAACTGTTGATTTGCATATTATATCTTCTATATATATAAAACGGCAAAACTGATTAACTGACTGACATATCAACACACAGCCGAAACTACTGTACCTATAAACTTGGAATTTGGTATATGGGTTCCTTTTATGATGCAAGTGAGCACTAAGAAAGGATTTTTCGAAATTTTATCCCTAAGAGGATGAAAAACGAGGGTGAAGTTTGTATGGGATAACGTGATTCTTTGGTCCAATCTACTTCAAATTTTGCATAAATATTCTTCAACATAATTGATGGAAATGTGTTACGCTTTTTCGTTGAAAGTCATCGAATAACGGGCTTAAAAGGGTAGAAAGTTATAATTTATATGGCAGAACAACGTTTGCCGGGTCCACTAGTTATGTATATATGGGAGAGACCTATGGTTTATTTGCATATTATATTATGTATTATGAGAGAGGCCTATGTCCAGCAGTGGACGAATACAGGCTGATGATGATGATGATTATGTCTTTTAGTACTATATTTCTCAAGTGGTACCACCGAGCACTCAATCCCGCGCAGCATTTTTTATAGAATCAGGGGCAATATCACCACCTCTGCCAATCACTGAGGTTGCTTATTAGCAATTTGCGTTTTGGTCAGAAATATATGGTTTCCGTTCCATTCCGTTCCGTTATCACATCTATTCATGTAGCGACCATCTCAGAGATGACAACGCATATTTGGACGATATCAAGTAGAACATAAATCCTGTGGCAGTGACCACTTACAACCACGTTGACTGTATGCTGGTTCATAAATTCTTAACTATAGTAAGATTTTTACACTTTTAACTATAGTAAGAATACAATACAGATGAATTGAGAATCTCTTAAAACTATGACATAAGTTGACCGAAAGTTTATGACGAAAAAGATGTCAATTTTACCTAACCATTTACAATCAAAACAGAGTACGTAATCTTGACACAAATTTTCGCAATTTTCAAGGTCTAACACGTCATGTTACCTTTGACTATAGAACTGGTATGGCAAGTTGACTGTTGACACTGCCAAGACCTACTGCATTTACATAACGATAAATATCTGTTCCATTGTCGACGAATAGCTATATCAGATAAAGATGACATAAGTTTTATAGAGACTGTACAGCTTATCTTAATAGAAGTAAGTACTAGGTACCTATTTAATAGCTGCAGATATACATTGGAAGACTGGAAAGATCAAAAGGAAAGATATACTGGCATGGTATATCTATACTGGAAAAATTCAATGGGCTAAATATCCCCAAATTTCTCATCAATCCTTCAGTTTTTGCTGCAAGAGGTTATAGCTAGCTAGTAAAACATAAATGATAAGGCTTATATATTTAATTATCTCTATTATTAACCTAATGTTTGGTTTAATCTCATTCAGACTCTTTTTCAGTTTTTTTTTTTCTTATTGTTCGTTACGTTTCGGTTTTTTCTTATCTGAGAAAGACGCAATAATGTAATAAATGCCATCAAATTAAATAATATAATAATATTGCAGTAGACGTTAATTGAGTGCATTTTTTACACTTCATAAAAATTCTCTTCATTAAAAGCTATTATTTCCATTTTCATAGCATTACACAGTACGCAAACACCTAAAAAATATTTTATCGCTTATCGATTATGACATGGCGATGCGACATATAGGTTTTGTAAGTATGCTACGTCGACGTAATATTATTTTTAATGAGATGACACTAAAAGTCAAGGTGATAGAATTCTGATTCCATCCTATTGACCGTAGATAATCTGCCTCTCGTTCGATTAATCATCATTAATAATCTGTACCTTTCGTTTTGACAGGCACAGATTACTATATAATACTGAATTACTTACTATAATTTAATTATTTGTTAATGATTGATTTTTATTTCTTTGTATCGACTATTTCGTAGATATAAAATGAACTTGTTTTTATTTGTAATATACAAGGCGTCGTTCATGGTTACTTTAGTCATGTTGTTTAGATATAAAAATTACGCGTTAGTCCACGCTATGCTAAGCTAAAATCATTTAAGTGGTTTCAACTACATAACTGATTTTGATGATGCGAATGAATGAATCACACATATTTGCAAAAGCATATGTAATTTCGTCTAACATTAGATATTTTTAGGACACATTGTATTGATTTTTTATAATGGCAAAGCAACGTCTGCCCAGGTCTGCCAGTTTATTTTAAAATATATTTACCACTTACCACCCCTTAATTAATCTTCCTAAAGTAATGATAAAACTCATTCATGAAAATTACAAGTTGCAATTCTTGTTTAACCAAACAATTAAGATAAGCTTTTCGCTAAATATGAGTGACATCATGTTTTAGTTGTAATAGACTGACACGTATCTTACCTTTGAACTATGTTGTTATATGATGATATAAATTATTTGATTTAGATTTTATTAGTTCTTATTATTTTAACATAACTAGTATGAAATACTTGGATTCAGGGCTCCAAGGGTTTCGTGGACCATGGGATTTGTTTATTTTTATTTTTTTTACAATTACAAGCATAATATACATCATCACAAATACTAAGAAAATAATGATAAATATTTCAAAATCCCGAATCTCCGTTGTTCCGTTATCTCTTTCTGTCACGTTATATACAAATCACAATGAGTGTCTCGAATGTGAATAAAATGACCAATACTCATGATTTTGATCATAATTTTCGAGATACCGTTTGTGGCTACTACTCTGTATACATTTAATACACATATTTAAATCAAAAATTCTTTGTCACAGGAGGAAAACATAGCACTGCGTTTGATAAAGCAGCATTCGGAGGAGGAAACAGAGAGCAGCCCAGCCTCCCTCGAGGAGACGAACGGTACGGGGAGCACGGGGCGGGCGTACTTCGACGAGGGGGGGTACGTCAGCGGGGGTGCGAGGGACAACGACCCCTACGTGCGGAATCGGTTCAATCAGGCCGCTTCCGACCAGCTGCCCAGCAACAGAGCTGTACCTGACACTAGAAATGCCATGTAAGTGTAACTTGCCGCGTAGAAATGACATGTAAATGTCAATTGCCAGGTACAAATGACATGTAAGTGTAAATTGCCGCGTGAAAATGATATTTAAATGCCAATTGCCAGGTACAAATGACATGGTAATGTAATTTGCCATGTAGAAATGACATGTAAATGTCAATTGCCAGGTACAAATGACATGTAAGTGTAATTTGCCACGTAGAAATGCCATATAAGCGTCACATTCAAATTAAATGAATCTGCTGTACCATACCGATACTGTTTTTTTAACATAAATTGTTAAAAAACAGTTACTTTTGCTGCGCAGCAGGTTTTTTTTGGCGATTTGCATTACAAAGAGATGTCGGTGAAACTTAACGAAAGGCTACTATCGGCAACGCATCCATGGTCGACCTCAAATAAAACAAGAAAGTTATTTGAGGTGGATTATAGTATTAACACCAATAAATCACCTCAATAGCAGCACCACTTATCAACAAACAGGATACTCCCTGATTTCACTCATATCGATCAATTACGTTTTATACCACATATAAAATACTAGTTGACCCGGCAAACGTTGTTCTGCCATATACTGAATTTCCATTAGGAAGGAGCGATTTTCCCGCAGTAAAAAGTTTTCTAAAAGTTGACCAGGCTTAGTATCTATATACCAAAAATAGTTTCATTCGAATCCGTCCAGTAGTTTCGGAGATTAGCCTGGAGAAACAGACGAACAGACAGACAAAAAAATAAAAATCATTGAAAAGTATTCTAATACTATTTTAACATCGCCTCCAATTAGTTTTTCGTAAATATATTCAATGTACAGACACACGAATTTTACTGTTTTATTATATGTATGGATTAATATATTTTATTGGTACACACAAGTATATCACGAAACACAATATAGATAATATTATATCCAAACAATAAATGTCTACCAGTCTCCTCGTATCTAGTCTACAATAGACTTAACCAAGTTCCGTTTGACGAGTTGCCAAGTATCTACTCTGCAGTGGAACGAAATGCTGTGTAAAGTCTGTTGCCCAGCTAAATTGATGATTTAGAGGTTCGAGAATATAGTTTCCAATTTCATTTCGTGTCTATTGTATCAAATTGGACAATGGTATATTACTTTTATAAGCAGTGATAGCCTAACCACGGGGGGTCCGGGTTCGAATCAAAACACGCACCTCTAATTTTTCAAAGTCTGTGCGTATTTATACTTAAATTCTCACTTGCTTTTCGGTGAAGGAAAACATCGTGAGGAAACATACATGCCTAAGAGATTATAACAAATCTCAAGGGTATGTTAAGTCTACCAACACGCACTTGGCCAGCGCGGTGGACTATGGCCTAAATCCTTCTCATTGTGAGATGAGACCCGGGCCCAGCAGTGAGACTATAATGGATGATGATGATGATATTACTTTTCTAGTATGGAGGTAGTTAATATGCTTGCTGTTCTTCGGTAAATGATCAATTTCGCCCATCCGTATCTACAAATGCAGTTGCAACACTACTCGAAGGACTACAGACCTCTGGCGGTAGAATTTATATAGTGTTTTTTTATCAAATAAAGGCAGCAAACGAGCTTACAATCCAACTGATGGTGGTCACTGCCGCCCGTGTATATTAGTAATCATTCCCAAATATGATTTACTCATACCTGAGGTTGATCACAGATGCTCTTTAGTAAATCTTCAATGATGCTCGGTTTTGAAGTTTCGTGTTGTAGATAGTATATAGACACGGATAACTGTGAAGTAATTTATTTCAAATCTAATTCTAAGTTATATTTTACTAACATATATCTTATTTTCCAGGTGCCGTCTGAAGAAATACGATGAAGACTTACCACAGACGAGCGTTATTATCACCTTCCACAATGAAGCCAGATCTACACTTCTACGTACAATTGTCAGGTAAGAAAATATTTGATTTTTCATTGATGTAAATAGAAACTTAGAAACTAGAACTTACAGGTCCAATAATGCAACTATCCTAATAACTTTCCCCTAAAAATGATTTTCAAAGGCTCTGTTCGACTATAAGTGTGGCTGACCATGATAGAACGATGTATCAGTTGTATCTATTTGAGCAGGATCTGGAAATTACTTAAACAAAAGCAGCACCAACTGTCTACAAATTTTGAGATTAGAATATAACCCTTCCATGGATTAAAAAGTAAGTTACATTCACATCCCTAATTTCATAGACATGTCATAGACAACGGGTTAGTGGTATCAAAGTTTCCCATCATATTTTTTACAGTTTACATGATTTCTTTATTATATTTAAACGGATTATAGATAAATACCAATGACTTCGCAAGAATGCACTGCCACCAGTCATGTCTTAATTTTATACAGGTGTCCCGGAAACGCGTTAATTGGATATTTATCATTTATTTTTAGTTTTCGGTTGTTCGAGAATAATTGAAGTGCAGACACCTTGAGACAGTTGGAAATGTCAATAAGTGGGTTTTATTTAATTTATATTGTGCTTGATAGTACTTTTGATTCTGTTTTTAGTTTTAGCCTTTATCTGAGACTAGCTTTTGCTTTTCAAATGTTATCCTTGAATATAACCCCTTGATTCCGTCATTACAATCTAAACTAACTTATTTGCAAAACTTCGTTTTTAGTCAGTAGATAAAGTCTAACTTCCGATCTTGTATATACACAAATTATGGATTATATCTCCTTTTGTTGCAATACAGAATGCAATTCGTTGCACATCTAAAATAAAAATTATGAAGCATAAAATTTTGGCAGTCTTCCCAGTGTTATTTTTTAAATATCTCAAGCGTTGCTTGACGATATTTCCTTAGCCGTTAATTATTCTAATACGCACATAACACCATGAGACGTGCTTATATTAGTTTCTCACTATTGATTTTCACTGACTACTTTACTTACTTTCATCTTTAGATTATCCAAATTCATAAATTCCGAACTCATTAGAATTCCACATATCCTGTAGCTAGATGACCTTGGTCGCAAGAGTGTCAAATTCAACCAAGTATTCCTAATAACTATACTGTACCATACCATGTACGTGTCCAAATATATACTTTAAATGAACAAATTAACAGCTTCGTCTACTAGACTAAAATGGCATGGAAAGGTTTAGTATGCAAAAACAGACATTTATATGGTACAAGAGCAAGAACATAAGGTACCAAACAATTTGATACAGTTAATCATCCCATATTGAGCGATTCGCTATGGTGCGATCACGTATTACTGATATGACAGTATATAAGTGTTCATATATAAGTGTTCATTTACTTTAATAATAACCAACTCCATTATTATCTAAATATGTGTTCACAAAGGCTTGAATGTTGTTTAAATAATGGTGCACTTTGCGTTGCAGTTTATTCAAAGCGCCATAGACACTGTTTTAAAAACCTTGATTTAGAAATACTATAGAGCTAAAACTGGAAGAAAAAAAATATCTACAAGATTTAATTCCCTCGCTAGCCCGAATATGTTCTCCGTAAATATTAAATAATTTATTTACTTAATGAAAATAAAATCCTTTATTTATTTCTTTACAAATGAAGTACTTTATTTTTTATTTGTTATCAAATTATAATCGGTTCAAAACCGAAATCAAACATCTGGTTACATATGTTTAAAATAATTGATTTTGCAAATTCTTTCTTTGAGATTATCTAAGTCGTTATTTCTTGAGTCTAAGTTATCTTACCAACAAGCCTATTGGCAAGATAACTTAGACTTAAGATAACCATATCAATGACTATCCTTTCCTTCCATCACCTATTTGATATGCTGCTGCACCCTGCTAGACGTAATTACCATCTCTTACATTACCTATACCTTCTAAAGCTCTAAGGTCTAAGTCTAAGTAAGATCTAAAGTCCTATTCCTTCTGAAGCTAACGGTTTCCCGCTGTTTTCTTCAGGTCTTCACTCTACTTAGGCGTCATCTTTTTGCCTCGACGTGGTCGCCACACAAAAGCCTTTCATGGCCAACTTTTTTTGGTCTAGCGAGTTACCGCACAGACAATTTTTCCTATGTTAGTCCATGTGTATGGATAGAGTTCGTGCGTTCGATGTTCTGTTCTCTTACATTGCTTGCGTATGCCTATGCGTATGTTCGTACGCTCCATAACAGAGGTTGAGACCAATTACTAAGAGGATGCCCGTGAACCAATTCGCTACACAATCACGATACTGAACCATTCGCCGCGGTATCATCATATCATCAACGTGAGACCAATATTTAAGTCCACAGTCGTTGGAAAATGAACTCTATGGCACTAACTTAAAGTGTACTTTTAATTTTTAAAGTAGTTACACGATTACACTTAGTCGGAATTACGGACCGCGATTATAGGTAATTCATAACAAGGCTAACACTTCAAGGCTAAGGTTTAGTGCTTGTATCCTGTGAAACAAAGCTTGGCAGAGATTGTGAGCTTTAAGTAATAAATCCTACTTATAGTAACTTATTTTCATGTAAGATACTATACAAACACCTTACCTTATTAACTTAACTTCGTAGAATATGGAATTTAGTTAGTGACATACAAAATATGTGAATATTGGGGAACATTTTGTGAATTTTGGATGATTAGGTAAATTGTTTTCACTCGATTTATAAAGATAATGATATAATTAGTATCTTTTTGTCTTGATTATAATCTGTTTAGTTTCATTTCGACTTAACAATTATTTTAATGTTGACCTGATTATATATAAGATTGTTATTTGTTTTAGTGTCCTGAATCGAAGTCCGGAACATCTGTTGAAAGAAATCATCCTGGTAGACGACTTCAGTGATAACCGTAAGTTTATATATTTAATAACCTTTGTGACTTTTCCAGATGGTAGAACTCG
>DWNR01000213.1:0-23152 GCA_018250455.1 Polygonus leo | reverse complement strand
TGAGAACTGGATAAGCGAGAAAACTATTAATGAGAGTATTTGCCAGGTCCTGTCATTTTGCCCTTCTAAAGCCTCTATAAAGTGAGAAACAAAACCTGTATCAGCGACAGTAATTTTTCCTGCGTGAACCTTTTTAAGTGAGATTGCAACTTGCATAGAGGTATCTATAAGGTATCTATATAGTTTACTTTTGCTATTTTATGACTTATTCTTACAAGCGACTTATTTCTTTCGAATGTGCGCCTGTTATTGTTTTCTATAGTTCTATGAACTTTATTAAGTTGTATTCCAATGAGCGAGTAAGCATTTATTATTTTTTTATTAAAAACTGAAATAACATACACAAAATATAACAACATAATTTCAAAAGAAATTAACGGACTTTTTCAAGTAGGTAACTGTTAGATTATTTCAATAAATATATAATACCCATACATACATGTATTTTGTTTTTAATTACGTATATATATATTTATCATATTTTATAGATCTTTATAAGTGAGACAGATTCCTCCTGTAACTCTGTAAGCTAGAAAATCGGGTTAATGAGAAACTTCTATAAGAGAAAAACAGATCGCGGTCCTTTTAGCTCTCACTTATCCAGGTTTGACTGTATTTAGCTTGCTTACGAAACTACAACAACAAAAAGCGAATAATTTGTTAATATATTGTCACTATATTTCCGTCAAAATGATCTTTACGACAATAAATTTTGCTTTTATTTTCAAATGGATACATCAGTTTCAGAGCTTTTATTATTTTTTTCCCATTTACATATGAATTTTGTAGCAAATTTCCCGGTGGTTTTATTAGTATATGTTGGCCCAACACATAATTTTCTAGTACATATGTGGATTGGACATTCAATTAAATCAAATGTTTTGATTTATCTAAATCTAATGAAACTAACTGTGGCAGTACGAAGCGCGCGGATGTGATGTGCTGAGAGTTGTACTATGACGTCACAAGCGTCGAGTGCCGGCCCGTGGATTCTTGCGACGCGCGCTCATTTAAAAATTGAATATCTCAGAAACTATTTGACGTATCGAAATAATTTTTTCACACATATTTTTTATTTTTAACAGAGAATACGAAGAGCTAAAACACAAAAATCGTTAACATTCTCCATTATCATCACAAGGGCAGCACATGTCAGAAATTAGCAATGTAATGCTACAATACCTAAAACGTCCTTGGATATAAACTACTTCATTGTAACGAACTCTTAGAGTTTACTTAACAAAAAACCTTTTAAATCACAAATTCTCCAGAAGTCCTAAATAAAACCCTAGTTACGTTGATAAAAATTAAAGCATACATTTAATTTAAATATAGTTGTATTAGAAATTGGAGGTTGTACAAAGTACATATTGTAATGTTAAGCTTTCTAAGTCAGGTGCTCGAAGCTGGAGCATCTCCAATCTCATCAGTTCTATTGTTGGCAATAGAAAGAGGCCGCATGTGCGATCTTTGGTGCAGACTCATTGTTCCAGTTCTTCCTATACGAAACGTGTCATGTAAGCACAAGTGTTAGCTCCGTTCGAGTAAACAATGCCTTTCTTTTATTTTCAAGTCTAAACTTTAGCTTTAGTGATCTTCTCGGCATCGTTTTGTGAGAAAAGAAATATTTTCTCATTTTAGTGTTTACGATGGTGGAGAAGGTAACTCTAATGAAGTGTGTCCGTTCGTTGCGAGAATCGTAAGGTGGCAGGTGAGCTATGTTTACGGCGACTGGGATGAAATCGCTTCGCTAGAGTAAGTGGTACTGGCGAAGAATGCAGCTTGAACACAATAAAATGAAAAATGTTCTCTGTTGATATACATATATAAAGTAAATTGTCACATGTGAATGTCTGTAGAAAATATTTGGAAAAACTTAAAAGCTTTTTGCATGGTGTTATCTACTTGTTTACTAGACATGATTTATTGCAATATAACTACTGAGAATATTAGATAGTTAAATATGTCCGCTTTACTTCCTATCCCTATTATATGCTATCCTAAATAAAAGGTTGCTAAATTTATCCCATTCTTTTATTATTTTACTTCTAATAATATTTATTTTTTTATTCGACAAATTCAGAGAATATCGTATTTAGTAGGATGAAAGTGTATGTAGGTATATAGGATATCTAACTCTTCTGTAAAGCAAATCTTGAGTTTCAGCTTGGAGTTGGAATTTCGGCTGATTACTAATACCACTGCACTACATACAACCAGTTGAACTGCATACTTTTGCTACCTTTATACGATAAAAAACGAACTTAAATGCGGACAAAACCAAGCTAGGGTAACAAGCTAGACAAGCAAATACGATACCAAATTTATTCCGCTTTCTTGAAACGAAACAATGGGAGGTTTACGAACACCCACGCAAACATTTGCTGTGTCCGACGGTTATGATCCCTCATTCGAGTATAACGCCAAATTTGGTCCCCTCATAAAAATAAAAGGCAAAGCAGTATGTTATAAAACACGCTACGATGCTTATTAAACAACATATGAGACAGCTAGCTACCTTTTACGATTTTTCTTTAACATAATGCAAAGTAAACTCGAGTGGCTAAAGTACCAAAATTGTAATGCGACAACGTATGTATGTTGGTATTATATGTTTGTACTTTCAGTGAATGATGTCTGTGTTCATTCAAATACTAGCTGTGCCCGCGGCTCCACCCGCATGGAATTAGGTCCGTGTTCATATTATATTATATAATTCTGAATTAAAAGTAGCCTAAGTTATATATCCTTATTTCATAAGCTATCTGCCAGTGGAAGTCCCGTCAAAATCGGACCAGCCGTTCCAAAGATTAGCCTGAAAAAACAGACAGACAGGCAGACAGCCAAAAATTGTAAAAAATGATATTTTGGTATATGTATCATGTATACACACAGGCATTTAATAAAAAGCAGTAATTTTTATATTACTAACAAATTTATTTATTTGTAAAGATTTACAGAAAGGTCTTTCACACGTAGGGTTTCAAACGTACAGCCTACGTATAATAAGTACGTGACGGACAGATGAAAGGTAACAGGCAGGGGATCCTTACTAATAACATTTTGATGACACTCATAGACACCTTTAGTACGGAATTCGAAAAAAGTTACTTAAAATGCATTTAGAGTTTAAATTCAATCATTTTATTGTTAGATCAATTGGCTTATTTTTGGGTCTAGTAATCGTGTTACTATACGAAAGATTGTAGCCGCGTAATTAACAAATACAATATTTCCGATAGCTTAATTATTACCACTTATTAAAATTTAAAAGGGTACTGTGTATACTAAAATTCATCAAACTATCTGCTAATTATAAATTGAAACAATGCCTTATAACAATCACCAATATACCCAAACAAAAGTGTATTTCAGTGTGTATAAAATAAATACGTCATACGATCGCATAAAACAACATAATCGATCGTCTTTCACGTTCAGACGCACTCGTACCTATTTTCTCGCAAATCTCCTCCCGGTAATTAAAAGGACCAACCAATCCCATAAACACCTTGTTTATCAATATCCGCAAACGGATAGCCGCCACAATAAACTGGCTAAACGTAATGCGACAAGAAAGCGTGCAAGCCAATTAATTTTTGCTGAGACTACGGTTTATGTTTTCCGGATAAATAAGGAGGTTTAGCGGCGGCGCTCGGCCTCGTAAAATGGCTAGCTCGGAAAACTGACCGGTGACCTCACCTGCCTTACTAACGGTTCTCGATGGGTTTATGGCAATATTTTTGTAAACGAGTAAATATAGAACTTATTTTATCTTTTTTCCGTCCTTACTAACGCTTCTCTGTTTAAGGCCATATTTTTTGTGAACAAACGCGTCATTAACTTTTATACTCTATTTTATATTGTCTACACGCAAGAAAGAGTGAGTATTGAAATTTCAGTTATTTTTTAATATTCAACGTCAAGGCTGAAATTGGATAAAAGTAAATCTTTTGTTATCCTTATCGAATGATGTAGAATGGTCAAATATACCTACATCCTAAAAAAAGACTATTAAGACTATAGGAGAAATTTTTAAGAGCGGTGGTATCTCCCCGGTTAAAACATTCAAAGTGTTCAAATTTATACTTATAAGAAGACTAGCAAAGTTGTCACAATATCTTATGGTTACAGCTGATCAATGGTTTTGGTAGTCGCGGAAACATTTCGGTACTAAATTTCAATATGAAAATGTAAACATTGGTAACAGTTGAAGTATTATTCAGTTATTATTCAGTCCGGTTATTGAAATAAATGAGTCAGATATAAGACTTCTAACATTGTGATAAGTGATCTGACCAAAGTCTCTGTTAAGAATGATGGTAAATAGAGCAAGTCGCTGCCATACCATACCATCGCCATACCTATTTCTACCTTATACCTAACATTGAAGCACATGTGTGCTCAAGTGTGAAAGTTCTCGTAATAGAAATGCAAATATGTAGCTTTGTCTTTACTGTTAACTAAACTTTATACGGTTCTGAAATGGGTCGAGTAGCCGAGCTAAACCCAGTCCTGTCCGACTCCGTCGACTAGTAGAAACATTAAGCACAAAATACTGCAAGGGTCGTTAAAACATACAGTGCACGAAATTGCAAGGCGGATCCAAGAGTCATTGGGTTGCATTTTATTTCTCAGCGGGGGCAAAGAGGCCGGGCGATGACTAAATAATGACCGGGATAACGCAGTTTTATTGCCGCCTCCGTGTTGCGAATATATAAATGAACCCTCAAGGGAGTGTTAAAGACGCCGCCAAAGAACTCGTGTCGAAACAGTCGGGCTCGCAGAAATGGCGCCGTAAACCTCCCTATCCGCTGAGACGTCATTTTGCGTCCGTGAAGTACTGTCTGGAACACGAAAAATAATAAGAGTTGTACATTATTCAAACTTGTACCCCAACAAGCTAAGTTGCGCACTTATCAAGTAACCACGCTTTCGTTAAAAATTCAAGAAAATTTTTGAAATTACGTTATTTTAAGGGAAGTTGGATGGCTTCTGGTACCTATTAGGGTGATAGTATGAAGTAATGATGTTGTGATTTCCATTATTAACTTTTTCAGCTGACCTTGACAGTGTGTAGACATACATATTGCTTTTTAACGGTAAGTAACGGTTACATATTTATTTATACTTAATTTATACCAAAAATTAAATCAGGGTTTTTTTTTAAATTATGATTTCATTTTTTAAAGCGAGTATTACTTTTGAATATTAAATAGCAATATTTATTCACTAATACAATTTATTGACATGGACAACTAAAGTTTTATTGCAAAACAAAGAATGTATAATATATATTACATACAGTATGAACTTCATTTTCATCCAATTTTTATAAAACTCAAACGACGTGCTTTAATTTACCACACCTGTAATAATCATACTACTTATTAGTATTATGTACAAAATTGAAATATGGGCAATGTTAATTAATTATCAGTTTACCTTACTTAACGTTATGCAATCCATTGTTTAGATTGGAGGAATCACTTTATGCTCATTAGTACAAATAGGAATCCAATTGCAACTTGATAAGATCATTATCGGAGTCCATTACAATTATATTCAATATGTAGATACAAATCACCCAGATATAGATATATGAATAAAACAATTGCCTATTTCAATGATTAGAACGCATATTCTGAAGTAATAGTGTAGTTTCAGCTCCACAGGTATATATGTAAGTTAATATTGTATTTTATATACATTTTTAAGAGATGCGTGTTATGGAGTATGTTTCGCCGTTTCTTCTTCTTAACGAAACTTGGAAACCATGGTGCTTTTTTACTTACAATAATAATTATCTTATGAATGTACTTTGAATTAAATATTTTGATTGTTATGGCTACCTGTAAATTATGTTAAATACCATGATTCTACCTTAGTATGCATTCTGTCTGAATTACTACATGCATATTTTTAGGATTCCGTACCCAGAGCATCCTAGTACTACTAGACTTTGTTGTCTGTCCGTCTGTCCGTCAATGACAGGGTTTTTCTCACGAACTGTAAGTAGATGCTTGATTTATTACAGAACTACACTTTTCTTCTTTACGTATGGTTGACGGTGATGGTAGTAAAATTATCTGAATCGCGCTGTTTACATATGAATTGATTATAAGGACTTATAATCATCTAACTATAAATTTTAATTGAAGTGTTCACTGTCGCCCATATACTCTGCTCGTATGCGAAATATACATAAGTATCACATATTTACCAGGTGGTAGAACTCATGTAGTTCGACAGGGGAGGTACCACCGCCACCCTCAGGATCCTCCGTGAAGTCTTGGATCTTCAGTTTCGGTTTGGAGAGGCGTGAGAGGAGAGGTGGTCTTTGGTATCACACCATTTTTTTAAATACCGATTGTTTACTTGAATCCTCACAGAAACCGAATTTATGGAGTTGGTTCTGTATATAAAAGTGTCGCAATGATTCTCGAAATATACATCAATGATATCACGATAATATTTGAAAGATTTTTCTGAGTAATTCGTCTTGATTTCGAGTAAATAATTGATATGTTTGCACAATGTTAGCAAAAAATTGGCGCGAAATTATAATTATCAACTCAATCAATCATCAATCAATCGGTGGACGATTAAACCTATTGTTATATAGCTAAGTATAGCGATATGACTACCATATTACTGTTTATATACAATAGATAGTGGTCACCGTTGCTTTTGGTAATTTCAGAGGGATCATCAGTAATTCGACCAGTGCTGTCCACTTCATCATCACAATACTTTATTCTACGAGTACCACTGATGCGCACAGGTCTCCTCAGAGTGAGAAGGATTTAAGCTATGGTATAATGCTAATAGGTGGTTGTTTGGCAAGTCTGTTTAACACACAGCAGCATAACTTTCTTGATAATTATCACCGATAAGAAAGGGATAATTTTGTAAATACGTACTTTACTTTAAAAAATTAGAAACATTCCTAATTTCGGACCCCTAGATTAAGCGGTCAGATTCTCAATCACTAGGCTATCACTGCTCCAAGCATTTAACGCAGTAAAATATCTAAAGATTTTATGCTTTATTAATATTACTATTTTGAAGGTACCAACTCGTAAAGAACGAAGTTCCGTTGATACACTATTAATGCAACTGTTGGAAACAGCTCGGCAATAAAATGTAGCCTTCAGGTAGAATATCCGCCCCACTTCGCTCCCTCGGCTATAATTTTTCGCAATGCGGATTTTAAGCTAACCTGCTTCTTAGCCTCGAATTGTTTTCTTCACGGCGTAGAATATTATGTAGATACACAATATACCTATATCTCTGTCTTAGTTGGAACATGTGTGAGTATCTTAATATATAAAATGAATGTTTGTGTGTATGTCCTTTATAGAATCTTTTTAGATCTTTAGCAAATTTGTTGTGCAACCAATTTTCGACAGTTTATTTTAGTTGATGGCGTAGCAACGTGCGTAGGGTACAGCTAGATTCTTATAAATACTGTAAGACATTCTGAAATTAATGTGGTGTTGGTTAAAAAAATTGGTATCAACTCTAATCTCAAATGTTCAAATTACTTACGTTTAAGTATTGTGTTATAAAACGTAGGCTTTAATTTAATGTGATTACAATATTCGTACCTATATCACATAATGTCTTTTTTCAATAACGGTGACAATCAGAATTTGACTTACTACTGAGAATGTTAAGCGAAATATTTCAAATTTTTAATAAAACAAGCAACAACAAACAACAAGCAACAAGCAATATTGTAAATCGCCCAAAATAAAAATTTAGATCTCATTCCCACCTAACTTTATTAAGCGTTCTTCAGTAATTTTGAATATTCAGCGCAATAGCAAAACAGATGTTGAGAATAGTGAAACAGTTCTGAAATTGAGTGTGCGATTCTCGAACAAATCTCACCCTCGAGCTATTTTGGTTAACCACTCCGAGCTCGAATTTATTCGAAGATTAAACAGGAATCGTTGTAATATTCGAATAATGCTTATTTCGCTTTATCGAATAAGACTAACAACATAATGTTATTCTTCTTTAACTACAACAACAAACAGTTAAAAGGAAAATGAACAAATCGTGTATAAAAAACGGCAGTCAAATTGATTCAGCCATTACAGATCACCAAGGTCCAATTACTAGACTCCAAACCGTATCTTCAAACTTTGACAACTGTGCTTTATACTTTTCTCGAGGATTAAAAATAACGTGAATAATAGCGTTAAAAATAAAGAGTAATCTGGTTCAATATTTTATTGTATAAAATGGATCGTTTTTACATTACGTTAATATTTATCTGTTTATTGGTAATATACTTTAAGTATCATAATATTTACAAACTTTATAACAAATAACAGAACGAAAGTGGAATAAAATAATGACTGATTATCTAAATATATTATTAATAACTTTATCACATATTTTAAAACATCTAAAATTCTAGTCTCTTAGAATTTAAAAGTTTTTATCCTTAAATTAATTAACAATTATTTTATTCTTACAATTTTAATATCTTTGGGAATTACAGTGCTTTCTTATTTATATTCAATCTTATATTCCTGTAATCGTTATATAACTACTTAAACGCCAACATTATTGACCAAAATCTCATTTATAATTTAAACATTAGGTAAAAGTAAATAGTTTTTATATTAAAACATATTAAAAAATATACAGCCACAAATCAAGTTCATATTTATTTTTTAATTTTACTTTTAATTGCTACCTATATTATATTATTCAGAATGTATCTTAAAGTACAAAAATATGTTATTTATATGTTTGTAAACCTTCTATAAAGCCTACATTTGTCTGAAAATAGTAATATATAACAAACTATAAAAAATATAAAATTAATAAGATTTTAAGACGTTACAACCGACTTTCAAAATGTTTAATCAGTGTTTAATCGCAAGTTGGTAAGTCGTTAAAAAAGCCGTTAAAAATTTTGTTAATTTAGTTGAGATCAACGAGTAGGTACATTACCTACTGTTTTAAGCTGGCAAAATGCGAGATCATTACAGTTTACTGAAGTAATATTAGTATATAACAGTTGAATGTTTCAGCTGCTTTACTAGAAATAGAGCAATCAACGACTTACATAACGTTTTAATAAATTGTATAACATATTTTATACTTTAGCAACAACCTGTATAATCTGTATAATTGGTCTTTCTTCATTCACAGTACCACGTCGTCCTGCGCGTCTTCTTGTCACCTGTTCTTCGAACTTCTCCTGGAACACCTCGAAGGGAATTGTCTGCAAACAATAAAAAGCATTTCATTAAGAACTGCATTTTAATAAGCCAAGACTTCTAGTTTCCCCAGAACCCCTATCCATGCATCTGGGTATTGATTCAAATACTTGTTTTATATTTAATTCAGTAAAGGTTATGTTTTACAAATATATCAGCAATTACTGTGATACGTAATTAATCACAAATTATACAGCAGATATTTTATGAATTGATTGCTTTAAAGATACAAAAATGTATTGAATACAAAAAGAGAAGAAATTTAGAATACAATATAGTCAAACAGTTTATTTATACCAATACAAATTAATAGAAAAGAAAATCAAAATGTTAATTTCCCAAATAATACAAAAGTTAGTTGCATACATGAGTTTAGTAAGTAATAAATAGATACATAAACACCATTTTCATCCACCCTGTATATTAAACAATAACAAAATAAACAAAACATAGTGTAACGTATTTTCATATAAATTATGCTTTGCAGTACAATTACAAGATATTTATGAATTCCAAATCCCACATGTAGGGTTTGGCATTGTTTCATATGGTTTTGTAAAGCGCGAAACAACCCGAAATTGGAAAGTTTTACATTACATTAAACAAATAAATAAAAATGTATACATCATTTTTAGCAATTTGTGTTTGATGTTTTTTTTATCATAAATAATAGATGATATTATTACGTTTTAATCAGCCTTTTTTCTGTCTGTGCGACTGTTAAATCCAAAGAAATAAATATTTTTTGACAAAACCATCCAAAAAGGGGTTTATTTCTAAGAGAGCGCCAATGTGCCAAATTATTTTTAAGAATTTATCGATATAAATACATAACGAATATGCTTTTTAAATTATCGCTAACCTACTCTCAAACACTCTGTATAATACCTTACACTATATTCTTGAATGTATAAACTAACTATAACTATAAGCATACTAAATAAACCGCAAACTAGCAACTTCACACACACAGAAATGTTAAATATACTTAAGATTAAGAATATGAAAGTATACCCGAATGCACACTAGAAAGCAAAGATGAGAAATCAACAGTAAGATACAGGGTGTATTAAATCTGGAAGCGAGCCTAAAAGTACTGACCTACAAAGCAACTCATGGGTGCAACTTCACGTATACGTAACCACCTAACTGACCTGCAGAGAGATGTTTTCTATAAGAGGTAATTGTTAAAACACATGATATTAATTTTAATTAGTTACATGTGAAAGCAAGAAATTTGTAGTGGATAATAACATAAATTAAGCCCGAATGATGGTAAGAATTAATTTGTGCGAGAAAGTATCAAATGTTTTGTGTATTTTACACTAATCTAATGAGTTAAATTAGTTCAAGTGAATTGACAAGGATAGAAACATTTATACGAGGTTCATACCATTATGATTCAAATTATACATATATGCCAATTTTCTTCCATCCAGTACTTGTTTCGTATGTAGCAAAATAAGCCAAAACATAACTGAGTACCAGACCAAAGAATATTGTAGGAATGACTTCATTTATTATGTCTTGTTTGACATAAATAAAATACATACAATAAAATAACTTTTTGATTATCACGCTACAATAGATATATGTATATGGCTTTATTAGAATTATATATTAAATATACTATTTTATTGTACATACTATGCGTAATGCCATGTAAATTATATAGGAGTTGTCCAAAAGAAAACTTACATTTATCATCGTTGTTTTCTGTTTCTGTAGAATCTTGACTGTTCATGGAAACCATTGATATCCTCTTAGAACGCTGTTGTAGTAATAATTCTGAAACAATTAAAATAAATTTATAAGCCTATTTAGACACTACTTATCCTTGCAAACGAGACCCCAGACCAGTGATGGGACGACAGTGGAATGTAAGGATGACGACATATTTTCTTTTACAAGTTATGATATATGCTAGCAACTATAAACAGATAAACAGACAAAAATTCTAAAAACT
This sequence comes from Polygonus leo, assembly GCA_018250455.1. Lineage (NCBI taxonomy): Eukaryota > Metazoa > Arthropoda > Insecta > Lepidoptera > Hesperiidae > Polygonus > Polygonus leo. The sequence goes on along the minus strand of DWNR01000213.1, from coordinate 11,944 downwards.
GTTGGAACGTGTTCTGTTATCGATTCTTAGTATCCCCAGCTAATTTTTTTTCGAATATCTTCCATGTACAGACTTTTGACCCTTTTTAGCTTTATTATATGTATAGATAGATTGAGATAACTTGTACACGGATTCCCCAAGGCAGTATTCTACATCCATTTTCCACGGGGTAGCTGCTTATTTTAGCAATTTACCTTTCGATGCTGGTTGTACCTACAAGATGTAGCCATCAGAGAATAGTTTCGAAATTCGTGTATCGAATAAAACAAAGCAGAATATCTGATCAGAAATATCTAATAGGACCAGGACGCGAGTCCTATCCAAGGTTCGTCACAGTTATTATGTGGACCAACTTGTAGTTTGTTTCCTAAAATGTAAAAATCTCAATTTAGTTTTTTTGGTTACAATATTCCATCTATATATATTTAAATATCATTAACGTTTGTGGCTAATTCTAAGGCCCAAGGTAGGTATCCAACTACATTCGTAAAGATAATCATGGCATGCATTTCATTATCAATATCTGGAAGATATGCAACAATACGGCGATCGCCTGGATTATTTCTGGAGCTATCAATAGGTCAATGAGAAACAACGGCCTTTAGTCTGTCTGAATATTATAGTTCAGCTGCGCCCACGTCTGTTTTATGTATGAAGTCTGTATCTCCATACCAAAGACCTGATAATAGGTTAGAACCCATCGGAAAGGTGGTTTGAATCAAGGAAGACTGATTTGATAATTGTTGTCTGTTGTATATATTGTTTACTATTATTGTCTATAGTAGAAGTGTGATTTCTAGTAACTAACACTCGGTGCACTAATATGAGAGACGATCATCTTAGTCCTCAGGGGTAGGAACGTATCGAAGACATCTAGCTGGAATTCAATTCTATCTAAGACTTATTACAGATCTCTATGAGTAGCACTGACTATTTACCATCAGTTGAAATGTATATATTCTACACTACATGTGTAGCAATCAAAAAAACTATAGATGTCAATTTAATAGGAAATTGATTAAGAGAAAAGAGGATTTTGTTACAGAAGTTTACTTAACCATACACAAATAAACAAAACCTTTAAAACGCAAATATTTCGATCAGCAACGTAAATCCTCCTACCAGCTAAATAAGCTGTCATAACATACTCGATTTAATAAATACCCATATTATATCATGCCCAAAAACTTCAGGTTAAAAGGCCGATTAATCGAATTTTCACCGGCGTAAAGCTATAGCTTTAATGGCTCCACTTTATAAACCGTGTCGTGTTTACACGTTCAAAGTGTTTATGTCGAAATTTAGTAAATTTTAGCGCGAATTTCACGTGTTTAAAATCTTGCTGAAAGTCGAACAATAATAAAATTGTTCTGTTTCTCACAAAAGGAATGCAGAGAGGAATGTAGATTTTACTCGAATTTGAACAGTTGCGAACTCACTTTGAAATAGTACTTTTCTTGCTTTTTTTAATTATTTGGTAGTTGGTACTTAACAATGTAACTTTGTTGAACATACCTGGTTATTTTCCTAGTTTTATTTTCCACGATTGTTTTAGGATTCCTGTACAAGAAACGCAAATTTTGGTATCAAATTATTTTTAACTTATTGTTACTTAGTGTTATAACATTCCCGATTACTGGGTACATACCCCATGATACTACCACTACCCGATATCTGAGATTGCCTGTTGAATTGGTCAGTACCAAAATTTTACTCTTTTTCTTTACTTTATTGCGATATAGCCCATGGGACATTAGTTAGGGGCTGATGGAAACTTTTTTTTATTGTATAAAGGTAGCAAACGAGCATGCAGTCCACCTGATGGTAAGTGGTTACTGCCGCCCATAGACATCAGTAATCATTTCCAAGTACGATTGAATCATACCTGAATATCATCACAGATGCGTTGCTACCCCTGAGGACTAAGATATTTGCCTCTTGTATAAGAATAGTTGAAAACCACGCCTCTAAAATCCGAAACACAATAAATTGCTTTACGGAGGATTATGAGGGTGACGGTGATACCTCCCCGGTCGAACAAAACGAATTCTACCACCTAGCAAACTTGTCACCGTTGCAAATAAACATGCAACATCAGGGAAGTTGTATTGCCGGCTTTGAAGAAGAGCCCGTTTTGCACCCTGTAATGAAAAACCCCAAAGTTCTATAATATGGAATTGTACCGCCTGCCGACGATGTTTTCTTCTATTTAATAAAATAAAAAGGAATTAAAAGAATTAAAGGAATAACTATAAAAATAAAATCACAAAAAACGATTGGCGTACTATACGCAATATACACAAAAAGGTTCAATAGAATTGGGAATCATTACCTTATAAAACGCAAAAGATTTATTTTCCCCACTTGAATAAATAAAGGATAAGTTTAATTTGTTGCTACAACACTTGCTCTCTCCCTTTTACGCGAATCATCTAAATAAATGTGTCATTGATTCTCTTTTCGAATTTAATATCTTCTCCGTATTAAGAAGGCCAACCAGCATCCTAAATATTACTAAAGGTGTGACTTATTAAAGATATAAATATATGAAATACAGATACGAGATACGTAAGTAATACGTATTTTCATCGTGTATGTAAAGTATCATAAATCATATGATTCTGAAAAGATAATGATGATCTTTTCAGAATTTATTTTGTATCTTGTATTTCAAGAACTTTTGTTATGAGAAAATTCTATGGTACCAATAATTTTAAGATTCTCAATTAACTTTAAAAATAAAATGTTGTCTCGTCACATTTGTACGATTAATGAGATCCATTCGTAACTAATTGATTAATGTAAAAAAGAAAACTGCAATTCAAAAAAATGATTTTTCTTACGAACATATTGTATCTATTACAAGTATTTAAAACTTATTTATTATTTAAAACGATACTTATTTTGTATCTAATATTTTAGATACCATTTCAGTAAGTATGAAATACTTAATTTAAAAGTATCGTGCATTTTGTATACCAGAAAGTGTGTATTATGTATGTTGTACATCATGAAACTTATATAGAGGTTATAGAACAGCGGTGTTCTATAACCTCTCCTGTCAATTACAACACGAACAAACGAACACATGATTAATCTGGCGACACAGTGTCAATTTACGTTATTTTTGTTATAGAAAATAAAATCTGTGCAGCTATTTCTGTGCTATCTGGGTTACACGGTGTTGAAATGACAACTAAGAATGGAACTGCCGGCATGTTTACGACGTCTATAACTCCTGTTATTTCATATTGAGACGTCATTCTCATTTCCGAGAGCTTGGTGCAGCTATTAAAATATTATGGACCAAAACATATGTAGATGTTTAGTATGTAACTGGCGTTCGGCATTTAGCGCAAGTCCAAGTCGGAAATTCATTCGTTAAAATTTTGTTCTTTCAATCAAAACTTGTTTTAAATAAAATATAAATATAAATCACGTATTATTTCGGATCTAGCTATAAACGGATTTATGCGAATACCTTAATTATAAGTTTCTATAGGTCGTTTTGAATGCGCCACGGTGTCTATAAAACTAGCCGAAGTAACTCCAAAAAGGCATTTGTATTAAACTTGTTTAATTTCAATATGATCTAAAGACATTTATAATTCTATGAAGTTTTAAAAATTTTTACTGCTATCTTTTAGTATTTTAAGCGTAGTCCAAAACAAAACATTAAGAATTAACCTTCAGATACTCTCAATCGATCTTTAAAAAGGTCTGCCAATTAATGCGTAATGAAAAAAAGAAGTCCCTTTTCTTCAAGCATTAATATTGACCAAACAAAAGTGGAAGAAGTTAGATGTCATGGTTGCATAACACATGCGAATAGACGGAATCAAACTTACTACTACTGGACAAGGAAAGATAAAATAAACTAATGACCAACGTCCCATGGCAGAATCACTTTATGAGAAAAGCGCTCTTTTGAAGAAATTCGGCAGCCTACTAAACTATTTCGTGCTTTGATGTTGACTTCACGAACATTTTCCCAGATAAATATCCTCTAATCCACAAAAGCCATGTCTGGAATTGCGCGAAATATTGTGAATTTTATTCACATACCTAAGTCATAACATGGATTTGGTCCCAAATTCCGCCATTGTACCAATTTTCCCGTAGTTTTACGCGACAGTGGGATTCTAGTCGCGCTGCTAACCCAATTGGGGCAAATTGGATTTACGCAGTACGAGGAAAGCCCTTGTGCCTCTCTGGGGACCTTTTTGAATATTGTTATGTTATATCACCTACGTATATTCCGAATTTAGTGAGCAAGGGCAAGAATACTTCATACAAATTTCTCATATAAAGTACGTACCTACCATATTCAATGTTATTTATTTGCAGAAATTCAATTCAACATAAAAGTTTATATACACCATAAGGTACATGAAATATATTAGATCAACGTCAAAACAATAGCTTAGTAAAAAAATCTAATCACTACATCCTAGTGCCTATTTTAGGCTAAGTTAGACTGGAAGGAAAAAACTCCCAGTATTCTTTTAAAAAAAGATCTGTGAAACATTTTTTCACGTTACTGTATGGTTTAGGCACGATAAGGAACGCTACCATGAGGTTACAAAATCTATAAAATTTATTTAAATCTATTACATTTGGAAATAGAAACAGCCCTGTAGAGTAATTTCGACTATCTGTTAGAATTAATTCATTTTGCAAGCTATTACTTATTTTATTTTATTTACAATTTTTGTATACTTTACACGATTTACAGAAAGAAAAGTTGTTTTTCTAATTGTGTATGTAACAGAACACGTATGTAACTCATTCCCTACAGGTGCCTTCCATCAAACTTATTGCTGGACCTCTGTAAGTTACGCCATGATAGCACATAAAGAAAATGCAATAAGTTACTATATGTATATACTTACTATATGTAAGCTATCATAAAGAATCTTTTTGGAAGAAAATTCACTTCACGAGTCTCAAGCATTAACTTATAATGAATAAAAACTTTTGAATTGGAATACAATATTTTTACAAAAGATACAATAATAAAATAAGTCCATATATTATTTATCTTTAACTTTCCATTCACTCCACAAAGTCCACTTATCCAATAATGGCAAACAAATACGGCTCTGAACATCAAACAGAGCATTTAAATATTTGCATCGGAATGGTGCTTTCAGCATATTGCTAAGGGTGCGGTTCTGTACTTTATTGATGGAAACTTTTGAACTATACGTATCTGCTATAGTTATATATATCTTGTGCATAAAATCTCAAGTCACGATGGTTGTCCGGGCTTATTTCCGAAATTATAGGATTGATTTTAATGAAACGCATAGATATGTAATAAAAAGGTGCGAAAAGAGCTCTCCTTCAAAACCGGTGATGCATTGGTGATTCCACAAGTGTTGCAAATGTCCAAGGGGAGACGGTGAACAATTACCATAAGGTGGCCCGCCTGCAACTTCGTCTGCAACGTCTTGCTAGGTTAAAATATATAAATATAGTGTGTAAAGATATAGGCTATTTTTATTTCGATTAATGACCTAAACTTTTTATTACAAATTGAAAATTAGTAGCAGCCGTAGCAGGACGTCTGCGAGGTCAGCTAGTCTACTATATAATATCTACCTACGAGTTGATGTGCGATTATTCGTGGGCCTATCTATGTCCACTGCTGGGCTCTCTGGGGCGTTTATTATGATCTAAGCTATTAGATCAATTGCAGTTTTAGGTCTGAAAAAAGTATGAAGGTGTGTAAGTACAAAATTGTCACGTCCTTATGTAGTCCTTAGTAGTAGATGTCAAAATAAGAAAATGAAGGACACAAATAAGTGTTTCTATTCGTAAGGAGCCGATCCTTACGTACCGTGTGACGATTATATTATTTATGACTTTGTGTCTAATACACAAAATAATTACATTACCCATCCGTGGTTGGGCTATAATAATTATAATAATGTATACCAAATTCCAACGTAATCGATGCAGTTGAGGGTGGCAGACAATCCCGCGAAGTAATATGAATCCCTTTTTTTGAAAAAAAGATATCCTAGGAGCAGACATTCTGACTTGAAATCAATTTACACGATGACAGTATTGAGTCACTAATTTGCTTCGATTTTGCTTCGAATTTGAATCCAGTTACTCAATGTAAATCTGCTTTAACAATAAGACGTATACATACACGTATACGTTAATGAAGAGCCTAGATCCTCCATTAACCAATCAAGACGCAGGGGGGCGAAACAAATTGCATTGAAATGCTTTACATCAATCAAGGATACCTGCGCCATCCAGCCAATTGACCTTATCGCTAACAGCTTATCTATTAGGCTAAAAATAACACGTAGCAAACAAGAACTTACCAATTTGCGAGTTAGAACGTAGGTAGGTACGCAATTTGCGACTTCAGACGTAGGGAGCTACGCAGTTTGCGACTTAGGACGTAGTTACGTGTGAAAATTGTGACTTAGTACGTAGGTAGGTACGCAATTTGCGACTTAGGACGTAGGTAGAGACGCAATGTGTGACTTAGGACGTAGATAGAAACGCAATTTGCGACTTAGAACGTAGATAGTAGGTACGCAATTTGCGACTTAGGACGTAGGTAGCTACCCAATTTGCGACTTAGGACGTGGGTAGGTACACAATTTGCGACTTAGGACGTAGGTAGGTACACAATTTGCGACTTAGAACGTAGGTAGCTACGCAATTTGCCACATAGGACGTAGGTAGGTACACAATTTGGATCGGGATTTGTCCTAAAGGTAGCAAATGAGTATGCCTTATGGTAAGTATACGTAATGGTAAGTGGTCACTATCACTCATGGACATGTAGAATGAACCACAAGTATGATTGAATCGTACCTAAATTGACCTCCTCGATCGCATTGCATGAGCTCTACCACCAGGCAATTTTTTTTGACTTACTGAAATAGTTTAGTAAATAACATTTTTATTTTTAGTATTTGTTGTATGACAGACGTACAGACAGACCTAGACGTACAGAAACCTTAATAGGGTCTGTAAGTAGCCTAACCTAAGCTAAAGCTTAAACCTTGGAATGATCTGTCAGTCAATGGTCAGTCAAAGCGCTTGAGACTTCATTTAAAATGAGAAAAAAATTCCTCACATAAAAATACATAAATTCAAACTTTCAACTTATTTTTTCCCAAATTTCTCCTTCTACCAATTTAAATATGATTCGTTCACTAATATAACTACATTATGTTTTTTATTACAATGTAATTTAAATTATTAGCTAAATGTAATTAGAATTAGAATTTGATTTGGAGTTTTCCTTGTTTACTTATATTAAACAAAAAGTAATAAACGATGTTTCGGAATATCGAGGAAGGAAGTTCACTTTCACTTTAGCCTCACCCTCTTCGAATAATAAAGACAAAGTAAATACTTAGAAGGCCAATTTATAAGTCGAAGTACGAACCGTTAAAGTGCAAAGTAGATAACTCCTAAATGGATCTTGCTTCGATTCATCTTTAGCCGAGTATTTAAACAAATCTTATTATTTTGAATATGGCGTAGCCCTATATTGTTTGTTATTTTTTGTGGGTGTTAGTCTGAATCCTTCTCAATGTGAGAGGATAAAATAAAAAAAAAAATTGATTGTTCGAAACATCGCACCCTAAGATAAACAATTAAAGAAAGAACACTTATGCAACTATAAAATATACATACTTCCATAATATTAATTTAGATCAAAGCTTATTTTATTTTTATCATGCTCAATAATTCTAAAATGTTTTTTAATTAATAAATGGAATGAAAAACGATTTCAAAGTTATAGTTGTATAAGTTCTTATCAAATTGTAGTATAAATTTCTCGACTTCTAAAAAAATAACGCTTTCAAAAGTTTTTATAACTATAATTCGTGGTTATGATCATCTCGTAGTAACCCAGGTAAGTAAGGCCTATGAAAAAACAAAGAATCATCAAAATTATCGGTTCTCAACTGTCACAGATATTTGATAGAAGAGCTAAAAATTATTAAAACCGTCGGAAATTGAAATTAGTTCACGATTTTCAAATGTTGTTTTCAAATGTATAGTTTAGGAAAAACAGAAACTTACATTTTTTAATTTCTTTGCACTTCACAGATTTCAACATCATTCTAATTAACTTTTACGTACAATATCTATTTTTCACAATCCATTTTTACAACCTATCGAAAAACCAAAAAGTCGACCCACTTACATTATCATCACAGGTGCATGTTACTAAACTTTCAGTCAAAAAAATCTCCAAAAAATACAAAAAAAGACTTTTAAAATACCCGATTTTTAAACGACCGTTTCATAATAATCAACCAATTACACTAACAAACTCACCTGCGAGTTCTTATCACCGTTGTCCGGCATCGTGATGTAGACGATGTAGTACACTAATACGCGCCAAACACGATCTGCATCTGAACAGGACGCGCGGCCGCCGGCGAGGCTGCAGAGAAATGCGGGAGTCGGGAGACGCGGCGTTTGGGCGCGTTCGTAGGAGACGCGACGGATACGACACGACATTATTACGTTGCAAAACGGTATATGGCAGAATAGTTTGTTTATACGGTTCGACAAAAAATGGGAACACGACACACTATTTGTTTGAAGTGGTTTTTAGCGATTTGCTTTCATTCCCAGTCTTCTGGAGTGGCAATGTGATTGTGGTAAATCTGAACTTACAAGTAAGTGGGCGGCAGATAAATGGTGTTGTTTTTCATATTTATAAAGAAGGCGAATACCTTAGTCCTTAGGGTAAGATATACTCGTAGTAAGGCAGGGGCGACGAATACAGGAAGACAACAGTTGAATCTAAGGCATAAAATGCGATTTTACTACGTTACGATGCAGGTTAAAGGCGACAGAACGGATACGACACGATATTATTACCTTACGAATTGGTATACGGTTGATTACATTGTGTATACGGTTCGCCCGAATTGGCATCTCTGCCTTACCATTTCAGTTGAGCAGCAGTTGCTTCTTAAAAATTTGCTTGCATCGTCAGTCTTCCGATGCAATATAGTCGTGAACAACCTTAATTTTCTAATATGCGAGCACCAAAAAACAGACTGCATTTTTGTTAGTATGTCAGGTCAGGTGGTAAAAATCCTACGGTTCACGAAAGATACGCGTTGGTAGAAAAGCTAAATGACATTTTTAGAAGTCGGGCTTTGAACCAATTACACCACTAACAAATTCCCCGGCGCGTTCTTATCAGCATCAGCATGCGGGAGTCGGGAGAAGGGACGGATACGACACGACTTTGTTTTCATGCAAATCAGATGAATACCATGTAGGTAGGTCGTGTGCGGTACGCTGGTGACACCGCCACAGTAAACTGATCTGACTTCATATGAGGTTGATTACGGATATATAGACACCACCAGGTGGACTACATTAATGCTCTGCTGCTTCTATACTATAAAAATATTACAGATAGCATAGAAGTTGGGCCATTGACAGCATTTTCTAACCTTGACCTAATTTGTTTATTATTATTAATATCAGGTAATTGGCAACATAGATACAGTTTTACTGGGGGAGGTACAATAAAAGCTTAGTTCATGAAACAATTCTTCCATATCGGATAGATGTTGTTGCTTGCAACACTTACACTAAACTTCACTAAAGGCACACATCTTAGTTCTCAGATGTATTAAGACAGAATAAAGACCGGCGGCAATCAAGATAAGCAGTGGGAATCACATACCATGGACTAATCGTCTGATAAATTTGCTATCATACATAACACTAATATAAGACAACGGCTGATTAACAGCGGAACATTAAGCATAGAATGAGATGAGCTAGATGAGAGTTGCAGGACTAAATGATCTGTTATTTATGTGAAAAAATAGACTCGATGGAATCTGAAGCAGTGCTGATACCAAGGCTTTTATACCTACAACAGCAAGAGTCGGAGTCGGAAACAATTCTTGATTATCGTTGGTCTAATGAGCTCTATCTAACAACGAGTGCACTGCAGTAAACAAAGAATCTAAACAACCATTAAGCCAAAAATGTAAACAGATATATACGTAGATATCGATGCAATTTCATAACTGACGCGATTGTCGAGTTGAGACGGACACGACACGATCTTGAATAAAATATTCAATTAACTACATAATTGAATCCACAATTCTGATGTGGGTTACAAAAAAATAATCTTATATATCAAAATCTCGTGTCACAATGTTATAGAACTTCTCCGAAACGGTTTGATGGATTTTTAAGACTTCTTTTTGTATATTTTTTAGATCTGCAAATAGGTTCTAGAGTATTTTATTTTACTCCGAGATGATAACGGTTACCCTATTTTTAATATTACAGCTTTTTTTGATTTTATTACATTTTAAATTTTCATCTTTCTACCTCCGTCCCCATTTTTAAGCCAATTTTACTTTTTACGTTTATAGGGCAGAATAACATATGCCAGGTTAGTACGTTAAGATATAATTATATAATATATTATTGGGTATATAGTATAGTATTAAGATTAAAACACGATGTTAAAAAAATAATTAAATGTAGGTTACTGGCTGTGTAAAGAGGCGCACAAAGTGTAGTGTTCAGTAGGTGTACAACTAAATAACTAATGATTAATTACAATAATTTATTTATGCATACTAAAAACAGCAGGAGTAATAATTTATTAAAAAACAACTGAGTAATTAACTTCACATATATATTTATTTGTATTATAACTAGAGGCGAGACAGAAAGGAAGAAATAATTATACAAATGTTAAAAGCGCAGAAGAAAACGTAAAATAAAATAATAATAAATTCTGAAAAAGTAAAATGCTTTTAATCATCAAGTTTTGTTCAAGTCAAAACACTAAGTAAGAAATACATTATCACATAATATTAGCAACTTCTATAAGAAATGTGATTTTAATTTTAATATTATAGGTAGTTTAATAAATTATAATATAGCTTCGATATATTGCTATTTTCATAAATTACTAGCTTCTGCCCGCGGCTTCGCACTCGGTACACCATAATTACCTCATCTACTTAAAACAAATTTTATTAAAAAAATGTTCAACGTATGCGTTGAACATTTTTTCGCGCGAAAAGGTTCGCGCGTTTTTCATTATTTTTTTATACAGTCGTCACGCTACTTTCTTACCAGCCAGAATTTTTTCCACTCTCTTAAATTAATTCTTTGTTAAACCGTAACAATTTAGTAAATTGTAATCAAGAATCCTCTTTATTTTTCTGCACATCTACGGATGTAGCTGTGTGATCCCATATAGGTGTTCAAAATAAAATAGTCAAAGTCCAAAATTAATTAATTTAAAATTCTTTTTGGTCCACTGAAACTATAAGAACATACATAAAAGCTAAGTGAAATATGAAATATCAATCGTATTACTCTTACCTAACGTATTATTTCGGGATAAGTTTAAAAGAACCTCAAATACGATTGAATTTGACCACGAAAGCGTTTATACCTCCCCAAAATATATCAAAGTATCTTCCTTACGGATAATTATGAGCATGGCGAAACATTTATTAGGAACATGAGAAGATATTATAGATTACACAAAATGTCAAAGTCTAATGATCACTTCCAACCCGGTATATCCGGGATATCCGGGTCAGGCTTCTAATGACGCCAATTACTGTAATAATTGCTGAACCTCGTTTATGTAAACAGTGTATTTACAAGCAGAATCTACTACAGGTCGCCGCGATAGTTAATTACTTTAAATTGTAACGAGATCCAAGATCCAAGGTATGATGAAAAAGATAGGTAAGAAGTCGCAAAGATTTTCAGCAAAATGCTTATAAAAATCAAACTAATTTTCAGACTCTACAAAGATTATTCTTTTATATAAACTATTAGCTGTCTCGGCAAACATTGTTCTGCCATATACAGGGTCTGTCGTAAATAGTGGATAATCCGTTAACTGGGGATAGCCCTGATATCCAGCTCCAAGAAAATG
>DWNR01000212.1:0-23166 GCA_018250455.1 Polygonus leo | reverse complement strand
GCCGGCCAGCAGGTGCGCCAGCAGCAGCGGGTGCGCGCCGGCCGCGCTGCCCGCCACCGCCACGAGCGCGCACCGCCCGCGCCACGCGCCGCCACGCAGCGCTGCGCCCGACACGCCCGTCACCGCGTACCTGTGCACGGATTTAAATCTCACAACCACATTTATACAAGGTACAAGTTAAATAATCGTACAATTTTACGTGGCGCTGTCGTCTCCGAGCAGAATTCTTAGAGCCTTCAGAAGCCTTTTCCCTATTTAACCAGACAATTCTCAAGGGGCTATGCCACAGGGCGCCATTGGGAGGAATCTGTTAATCGCCCAATACCTGCGTGAGTTGACCCTGTTAAATACTCGGATGCGGACGATACTTAAAAGGACGCGCGTTAAGGACCTCTGTGGGAAAGATGTGGGTCTTTGTCGGTTCGAGCGAATATGCGCTCGAATATCGACTTCACAAATTTCTCAACGCTACTGACGCTGAGGGCGTGCCAAGTCACGAATTATACGTCGATATCCTGCCTCCACGATAATCCGCGAATCAGGCTCTGCTGCACTCTCCAAGCGATTGCGTTGCGAAATGCTCACTGCTTACCAGGAGACATGAGTGTACCCCGGGCTTTGGGAAGACTTTCTCCTCCAACTTCCAGGTGTTCGGGAAATGGCGCGTACGAAAAATGACATTAAAGAATATTGCGTCCAGGGCTCTCTTGATATTCGCCAGATTGGAGATACCATCAGAGCCATTAACCGTTAGGTATGTAAGCATGAATTCAAAAACCTGAGGCGGCTATGTCGGGCATCCGATGAAGTCCTCTACAAGTTTCTACGACCTCCTGATATTCGGAGACGCCAGTTACGGAAGAATTAATTGCTCGACCAAGTGCTCCATGAATACCATGACCTCGGCACGACAAGTGGCGACACTCTCGGTCCTAATGGGTAATCATATAGGATTATAATTGTATTCGTGTGTTCTTGCATGGCAGGGACCACTTACTGTCCAACAGACGATTGTGTGATTGTAGGCGATTTGGGGATATAATCAAGAAAGAAGTTTTTTAAACTTTACTCAGATATGATTTAAAACAACAAATAAGATAATAGTACTCACCTATCACAATCTAAAACCTTCCTAAGGGTTGCTTCTAAATTATCTCTAGCAGCTACACTGTCAGAATATATTAATACATTTGGAGATTTAGTATTCACTAATGGACGGGAACTTTTCATAGACTTAGGTGTGCCCTGCTGGGAGGGCAAGGTCTTTGAACTTTCCTCTTTAATCTCTGGGGTTTCCTTAGCATGTGAAGTTTCTTCCTTAACCTGAGAAGATGATTCTAGTTGTGGCTGTGCCTTTTTCGGTCCAGTCGTACTTACTATTCTCTTATGTGTCGTAATTGATTTTATTTGACTGGAGATATTCAGTAGGGAAGTAGAAAGCTGACTTGTGCCCTTCTTCAAGTCTAATTTGAGACTAGATTTCTTTGGCGTAATGTTGTGCTGAATCTCAACAGTGACATTCTCAACAACCATTTCCTTATCTCCTTTGTGTTCCAGACCTCTTTTTTCTGGAGATTTTTCTGGGGTTTTCTTTGGAGACTGTTCAAGCATTTTCTTTGGAGACTGTTCTAGCAATTTCTTTGGAGATTTTTCTAGAGACTTTTCAGGTGTTTTTCTAATATCCGCAGTTTTGACTTCTACTTCACTCTTTACACTTGGCTCAACTGAATCAACATCTTCATCAGCTGAAAGTGATTTAGTAGTGATAGTGCTTACATCAGCTAAAGTGACAGTTCTTTTACCTACTGATATTGAATCTAAGGCTTGATCGCTCCCACCATTCATTTCAATAGTAGTATTTCTCACTTCAGACTTGATATCAACAACTTTAGACAATTTCCTAAGCAGTGCTGCATGGACTGGCCACTGAAAGTCTTCAAGGGATTGTCTAAGTCCATGCTGGATATCCGAACGTAGACCTCTCATAGATGGATCTGTAGCTTTATTTGGCTCTCCTGATAATTGTACAGCTAAAAAGTGATAAAACATTATATTTCTATGTTAACAGTGTTAATATCATTGTTTATGATCAACATCAAATTTGCTGTAGACAATTGAAACACGTGACAAATTTATTTTAAAAAATTAGGATTAATCATAGGAGACTCAACTAGTGACAAAGAGTACTTAGGGTAAAAGTGAATGTAGGCCCAGACCTCCCTGTAGGGGGGAGCCCAGGTATTCCCTATTATTCCCAAATTGACTTTTAAGACTATATCAATTATAAGCAATTTTATTTTTTGAATACTTACTTTGTATTCTTACAACTGGAAGTTTGCGATCAATGATGAACTCGCCACCAACAAATTGAAATCCTATTACACTGAGATGTTCTATATTTGTCTTCACCACAATAGCTAAGTGAGCGCCTGCCTTCCATGCAACTGGTTGACCCATTGATTCCAACTAAAATTATATAATTTTAGTTGATAGAGATAAGATAAAATAGAAATGGAAATATAATTAACACTTAATTCTAAATTATTATACATGCAAAAAGCAATCACATCACTAAAAAAAAATGCTCTATCACTATTATTCAAAGTATATACTTTTTAAACATAAATAAAAATTTAAGAAAAAAATTTAGTCTCAGTTTACAGGCATTGTTGCCAGCTATACTTGTATATGAGGCAAACATCTTAGTTCTTAAGGGTAGCAACACATTTGTGGTCAATCTCAGATATGATTAAGTTAATCTTGGGGATGATTACTTATGTCCATATGGGCAGCAGTGAACCTTTAGGTGGACAACATGCTTGTTTGCTACCTTTATACGATAAAAAATATTAAATAGATTTCATTTAACTGTATAGTATGAACATCCTGTCTATCCTGGGTTAATCCTAGAAGAGTTCTTTAACCAAACAGGAAGATATAATAATAAGTATAGCACAAAATCTTACTGTGACAATGTCATATTGAGAGCTGAGTTCATGTGGATTCAGTTCACATTCAAACAGGACATCTACATCCAAGTCAGTTACAGGTGATGTGTCGCTGGAGCCGAGCGGTAGACCTCCAGCACATGACACCCAATCGCTGATTTCTATGCACTGTACAGGCTTCATACTGCAGATCCTCGATGCATTTGTGTAGTCGAGGAGATCACAGAGATATGCATTCTTGGGATTCGTACATAGCTTGGAACTGAGTGTTGGTGTTTCTGTAATATGAAATAAATATAATTTTGTACAAATGTACTAGATCAACCCTTAATTTCCTCTCTCAAAGTATACTTATCTTACTATTGGAGTTCTAAAATTGGAGCTGTGGTTTGTACCATACTAAAACATGAGTTAAGCTATGTAGTCCTTTAGATAGTTGGAACTATAGTAGTAGAAGGGTAGTAAAATCAGGTAAAATTTCAATATTATACTTTAAGGCTTTGAACTACTTCAATATCATATAGCATAGTACTTGTTTGTAAAATAACTAGGGTATAAACCTACAGAGTCAAAAACATTCCTATACTGGAAAAAATATTTTAGTCACTTTTTCCTATTGCATTTTAAAATATTCCTAATAAAATGTAAGGTTTTATCATTTTTATTTTATTTAAAATGATATAGACTTTTATACAACTATTTTTTATAATTAAGTATAAGATGTTTAAATGTATACATAAACATATATAAAACTATATTGTGCATTATGAAACCAAACTTACATAATTTCATACAAGACAAAAGTTTTTCAAAGAAAACCCATTAAAATGACGCAGATTACCGCAGTCTGTCGTTTTTATTTATCAGTAAATTATATTGAGTTTAGTTAAGACTTAGCATTGGTTAAATTGTTAAATATCTTACCTGCAGCATTTTCCGGCACTTTGCAGAACGCAACACTAGTGTTCCCGCTAAGGAACTCCAGAAGTCGAGCCCTGAACGAGCGAATGCGCCAGGTCTTGATGAAAGTCATCGCAATATAAATTGGCGTAAACAACATCTTGGCGAACTTAAAACTTCCCACAGATAATCGATATGTCCACTCCCAAATGCATCAAACAGTAGTTGTGCTTTTGCGTTTCAGTGCAAGCTTATTGGAGTTACTTAACACTTGCTACTTACAAACTGGGTTATCGATTCTAAAGTCCATCTTACTTATAAATTGATCCATATTAAAATATTGAATAAATAACTCAAATGTTCCAATATACAAAGTGCGATACTATCGATTCCGGCTTCACTTCAAGTTACGCATGAACAAGATAAGGTTTAGTAGTAAGACCAGCTTTGGGGACTTTTAAGATTGAATATTTCGCACCACGCACTTTTCAATTTTCATGAAAAACCACGAATAGTGTTGCTAGCTGCTACCCCAGTAAGTAAATTTCCTTTGCATCCATTTCACTTGCATCTGCTTAGGTATGTACATATTACCAGAATTGTCAATTTAAGAAAAAGGGTTGTTATATTTTAATTATTTTATTAATAACTAGGTGTACCCTGCGCGCGTTGCTACGCCACCAACCAAATAAGCTGTCGAAAATTGATCGTACCAACTCAGAAACCTAGTTACGTGGGCTCATGCACAACAACTTTGTTAAAGATCATAACATGATCAAATGCATAGTTTACGATTCTATAAAGGACACACCTACATACAAACATTCATTTTTATATATTAAGAATAAAATTGTAATTGTATACTTATCATTATTTTGACATTGTGTACGTAATTTAATAAAATGTATCAAATCAACCGATATTTTAATTCATCTTCATCATATTATATATATGAAGAAAGATGAATATAGATCGAATTAGTATTATTAATAAAAAAGATAATTTATTTTATCTTTTATTATTGGTATTTCATAGTATCAATTACTTTATTGTTGGTCGAGTTTGGTTCAAAAATATATGTTTTTTGGGACCATATTTGAAGCTGTCACAATTTTGTAATAAAAGCGATCAGTGTTTGTAGTATAACGTGTGTTTTAGGAAAGACTTTAAAAAAATATAAAACTATTTTCACACAGATATGCAGATAGTGTATCACCTTCAAACGTCATTTATAGTTTTTAAAAGAATTTCATTTTCTACAATCGTACCTATTAAGGTATTGAATAACTTTCATATAAATTAATCAGTGTTTTTTTTAATATTTGTGTCCAAATACAAAGGTAAGTTCTTTACATTGGTCACACTATTAACAGATAATAATTCCGTACATACTGACAGTGACATTGACATTAATTATTTTAAATCTATCATTTGAAAAATAAGGCAAAATCCCAACAATTTTCAGTCAAATTATGTATATTATATAATTATATAGTTATAAAATTATTTGGCTATTAATATTTTGGTTACTTTAGTTTATTTGAACGTAATAAAATTCTAGAATACAGAAGAATGCATCATAGGTAAAATTGGCACATAAAGTGTCTAAGCATATTTTATATTACAGTTAACAGCTCTTATTTATGAATGCCTATTCATAAATAAGAAATTGCAAGAAATTGCAATTTCACAATCGAGTTTTTTTATAATTATAGCTATGTACTATCAGAAATATTGAAACCTTATTCAACACAAGAAATTTCTAAGTTAATAGTAGATAAGTACCTACTTATCTTATAATATGCTCCGAAATATTTGTAATGAGACAGTAAACTCAATCAAAGAATGGCAAAATACTTTTGAAATCGAGCACATGTGGAAAATCCTGAGTCGATTAGTTTTCAAGTTTTACACCGTCACAATAGGAAGGAAAATAGTATTGACTTGAATCCCGTCGAGTAAAATTTCTAGTTCTAGTCATCGATGACCCATAATTGACCCAATTCTAAGCGTAGTTTCCTTTTGGAATAAAAAAGTGTATAGTGTAGTGAAGTAGTTGACACAATTCGAATCATCGCTTTAATTATTCTAATTTTGCGGCCTGCCCCAAATTAGTAAAATATAAAAAAAATTACATTTGTAAACATTTAGGGGTATGAAAAATATATGTTGACCGATTCTCAGGCCTACCCGATATGCACACAAAATTTCATAAGAATCGTTCGTGCCGTTTCGGAGGAATTTAGCAACAAACACCGCGAGACTTTTGTATATGAGATTCTGTTCCTAAATCTTAATCTAGTGGTTAAAGAATTGTCGACGTGTGTGGCGCAGCGGTTACCATAGGTAGGGCACCCTGGGATCAATTCCCGGACAGATATTTTGAATGATGAATTTGGATTTCTGATGCGAGTCTGGATTTTTATGCATACGTGTTATGTGTATCCATGGCTATGATTGTAGGTGTTATATTGAATAAATAGTGGCCATTTTCAGATCTTAATCCACCTTGATAATCCACCGTGAAGCAAGTCTTGACACGGTTTTTCTATGGTTGTTAAAATTTAACAACATACAAGGAGAACATCTTAGTACTTTAGGAGCATCTGTGGTCAACCTTGGGTGCAATTCAATTGTTCATGGTTGTCTACAAATGTTCATAAACGGCAGTGACCACTTTTCATCAGATGGACTGCAAGCTCGGAGTAAAAAAAACAATATGTTGTAATAGACATGTAATTAATGAAGAAATAGTGTAAAAATAAAAAAAAACAAGATGTGATTAGCTTATTAGGTAATTGACTGATGTGGTGATGTGGCCCACCAGTCATAAAGGTATGGCTCTAATGATTTTTTTTATATAATGGACATATTTCTTACGCTAAAAAGTGTAAAAAGATACTTAATACATTGTTAGTGTAACGTTTAACGTTAAAATGAAGATTTGTATATTTCACAAGTGCTAACGTTACGATGGAAAAGTGTATAAGCAACCAGTAACAATAGGGTCGCAAGGCGGCAAAATGCCAGGGGCCTCAAGGCGGAAGGGCCCCCCGGCCAGAGAGGGCCGCAAGCATAGGAGGATTCATAGTTGTATTACAGCGAGCGAAACGTGCATAAAAATACAGACGAAAAGAGAAACTATTGTAACTTCGTTTTATAGAACTAAACAATAAGTTTTTTACATCGGGCAACGTGCCTTATCCTATACATTTTCCAAGGGCCCCCAAGATCTAGTTACGCCAACGTAGCCAGCATGAAATTTATCACCACTGGTGTATATGCTACTTATTATAAAAAAGGGCTGCCAAATTAACACCCCATAAGCACACATTTAACTGGAAATTTAGTATGGAGGTAACATACCAATAATTATTAAATATTATTGACTACTTTCTTAATAAATCAATTTAGTTACATTGTATGCTAATAACGGATGTTTGTATCTCCTTGACATGAAATGAAGCCTTTTAACCTCGGATCTGTGGAAAATGCTAGTGTAGCGAATTATTATCGCTGTTAGAAAGCTATTACATATACATATATATCACAAAATTTATTGCTTTCTATTTATCATAATCACTTTATTAGTTGTAGAGCACAAAACATTCCTCTGTTTACACTCCCCATGTCTGGTAATATCAATTGGGCGTATGATTACATATTATTGTAATTACTTTGTTATTATAATGTAGTTGTAGTTTACTTATGTAGTTTTATTTGTTTTTATCATATAAAAGTAACAAACGAGCATGCAGTCCACCTGATGGTTAATGTTCGCTGCCGCATGGAAAGTAACTTATTCCATGTACGATTGAGTCGTACCTACTTGAAGTTGAAAAATCTTGATAAATTTACAAGAATTGCTTCATATAAGATTAGGTATATGGGTGTATGTACTCGTATGTATGTTGTATGTAGAACACAATTCAGTTTATGACAAAATTATCTGAATGCTCCTAGATATTTATTTCCTTATTTGTATGATTGCAGCCAAGTGTTCCTATTTACTTATAAACTCGTAAACAAAAACAATCAATTCTTATCTGCAAAGTTAAATACCAAGCTAGTGCTTCTGTTTTTATTAAATAGATACTTTACGAGGCTTTGGTGTCCAATCTCCCCGAGTGGCGTAACAACAGAGCGGCAAATCGGCAAATGGTCAAAAACGGTCCCCGTGTCAAGAGGAATCTATGAAGCGCCTCTTTTTTGTGTCGTCGAGGTTCTATTTTTTTAACAATATAGGTGATGGCATTTCATCCGGCGCCCCTATTGTCGCAGCCTCTGTTTCTGCCGCACATAGGGACGGCGCGGCCCTGTGTGGGATGCCGTTATATTTAATCAATTAATACTATAGAAATGTTAAAAATAAAGTTGATAGAGCACCTATGTATAGTTCAAATAATAGAGTAAAATTATAATCTATATAAATAAATAAAATTGGAGTGTCTGTTTGTAATATAAAAATAACTGCTTTCTACTAAATGTAGGTATGTATACATGGTACATATACCAAAATAACATTTATTATAATATTTGTCTATCTGTCTGTCTGTCTGTTTGTTCCGGCTAATCTCTGGAACGGCTGGACCGATTTGACGGGAATTTCACTTGCAGATAGCTGATGAAATAAGGAGTATAACCTAGACTACTTTTATTTAGGTACTTTTTGCTTACTGGGGAGGTGTGACTTGAAACTTGTCATGTAGTTTCTGCTTAGTATTCGCTACACTACTTTTAAAGAAGCAAAAAACGACAGAGTTACAGTTTTGCATCATCAGTCATCAACTTGGTTTTCCGCAATTAATGTCCATTCCATCCCGGACTGTATTAAGAACCTCCCCCTTTTTTGTAGTCGGTTATATCATCATCATATATCAGGTTATAAATCAACGGAATAAATTAATATTTAAAACATTAAAAACACTTATAAAGTTAACAATAATTTTACGGATACATACGAAATATCTCACTAATAATCTCTTATTTGAAAGTTTAGGTTAGCAACGCCCTTAATAGATTACAAGTATCTTGTAGGTATTTAAATGAATATTATTTGCTATTTGTCACTGACAAAGACAATTAAATATCTAATTACTTAGGAACTACGGGGGTAAGTAATATTTATTAAACTTCGAGAACATAAACGTTGTTATTTTTAGAACGCGTATATAAAACAAATGTTGATACCATATTGTTTATTTATCGTGGGTATTTATTATCCAACCTTGATCGCAATACATCAATGTAAAATGTTATTTTCAGGTCAGTATAGTTGGTACATTATCATATACTTACTTCACGTAAGTTTGTAAGTACGAAGATGTATGGGTGGTTGATCTCACAGAGTACATTTGGTTGACCTAAAGGGCATGTTGTTTCAGGTGGACTGTAGGTGCAGGCTCTTTTTTTACTTCTGTATCATAAAAAAATGTATTTAGTTAACCTGTAATTAAGCGGTTGCGTATTATACAGTAATCATCTTAACTGCGTAATTAACTGCGAAAAGTCGATCATCGGTGTGTTGCTACCTCCAAATCTTATGTTTGTGGACGAATATACCTTAAAAACTATTTAAATTCTAATGTTTTTATTATAACAATGATATACTACTATACATTCTAATAGACTAAAGGTGACAGCAATAAGTTTTAATTATCCCTCGCTTTTATACGAAAGATAACATCGTTAGAAACCTATAAGTTTTCTCACCTAAGAGATTATAAAAAAATCTTAATGACATGCAAGTCATAAATTAGGACTTGCCAATGCGGTTGGCTATGGCTTTACTTTCTCATTGAGTGGTAGCACGTGTCACGTGGACAATGATGGCTTGTGATGATAATGATATGCCAAAATAGTAAAAATGAACTGATAAAAAATGGATTCAAATCTTATGTCAATCCCTCCTCTGCCAAGATATGGTGCCTTAAAGATAAGGTCGTAGTACAAAAGAATTATTACTTTTCACAAAAAAATCCGATTGTTGTAAAGAACCTATCAATTCCAATATGTAAAAACCTAGATCCTTCTCATTCGCAACGGAGACCCATAATCAGATGGTTGTGATGATAAGGGCAAAATAGTTGCGGTTATTGTGATCATGTGCAGGAAAATGCTTTACACGACATGATACGATACCTACCTCGTGTCAGACGAGTAGTAAAACGTATATACGAAACATTGATCTATTATTTACGTTAGATAGCATCAGGTCATTATCTGGCTAGACCATAAAGAGTGTTTACGCACATGGTTTTACGGCTTTCGTGGCTTAGGTGACACTGGCTTGTAATAAAGTTAAGATAATTCTGGGTAGGCTCAGTACCATCAGTACTAAGCAAGGTTTAGAATTATTTTTATCTTTCGTAAACATGAACATAAACCATAACTAGCGTGTCGTGCAGGAAAGTTCCTAATGCATAATTTTGCTTGCTAACTTGCTAAGTACTCGATTCTCAAATTTCTAGTAGTTGATTTAATTACCATTACCACCAACTAGAAATTTGTACCTATCAACAACTTATTACCTTGTTGTGGTGTTGTTATATTTTTTGTTTGATAAAAATAATTGTTATTATTTGTTGTATCAAATAAAAAAAAATGTTTGATAAAAATAAACTAAGTTAGGTAAAAGGTACCTAATAGAAATAGAAATTTAGGTTAACTGCTCCCCCTAGGATTTATAATATCGTTCTTCAATATTTAGCAAAAAAAACAGAAACTCTTCCGTAGGCTTCTACTTAGTTACACTACCCTGTTTCACACACTACCTAACAAACATATTTATATCAATTAAGACACATTAAACGCAGCGTCATTGTCATCTGCAAACATCGTTACAAATTATTTTAGTAAGTCATTCATTTTAAAACCGCTAAATGGACAAAATGTGTTGAAAGGTAACAACCCTCATCTATTCCAGTTCCAATAAAATCAAAAACAGCCATTCATAAACCTGCGAAGTACCTGTAGGAAAGGTTTTATAGTTTTTCCTCTACCTGCATTTTTGGTTGTCAACGTGCGTAGGTGCACGTATTTGAGCATCTTTACTTTTTGTCGGACACTATGGAGTAACTAGGAATGGACCTTATTTACCAGTATCGACCTCAAAGCTATTGATAAAACTGGTTGGTGTTATTTACTTTATTGTAGTCGAGCTTCCAACGGCGGAGTGAGTGCACGGGCGCCAACATTTTCATAACGCGATTGGTTTCAAAGTGACCGGTGCTTCAAAATGGAGTTGAATTTCATTACGACTTTAATTAAACACGATGTGAACCACAATGTGAAACAGTGCTTCAAAACGAAAAGGCCGTTCAGTAAGTTATTTGGAAATTTGGTCTTTGCATTCGTAGATTTTTATTTTTATGATTTAAGTATAGTGAATTGAAGGCGGCATTTTAATATTTTTGGACTCCATAACTTTAAGACTTGCGATCTAACTGTCATTATGAATGTATTGAGAATTAAATTAATCATCAGAAATGTTATATGTAAGGCATGCGATCAATTTTTGAAATGTTTGATCAGAAATACAATATACTTCCCGTCCAAGAAAGTCTAAGTAAAAGCCATGTTATGTAAAGTAATTTCATACACAAATATCTACCTATGCAGCTTAAACTCCTGTTAATTGTTTTTAATGGTGACCTCGAATATTCTGGAATTTTCGGTAACTCTAATCCCTTCCATCGAACGGATTGGAATTCAACGAATTCTTAATGAAAGAGAGGGAGCTTTCCCATGAGTTCAAAGCTTTTATGACTAGTTTTTACTGCCTCTCTTAAGCTTCGTTCTATTGAAGCGCATAGAAGTGTACTTTATCGTGCTTTATATATATTTCCATATATTTTTATATTATACGTATATTTATTGCATAAAATATAGATAAGTAATAATTATATTTTTAATAATGTTATTCATACCTCTATTGCAAGCGAGCCATGCAATACAGCCATAATAATTTTATTGTATGATTGATTAGTTTGTTTACATTTGATTAAGTACATGTTTATACCACATTTGGTCGTCTCATAATAATTTATGTATACTTAAGTACTGCCTACCATATATTATCTCACAATTGGAGTATTTCATTGCGTTTTATCGCATGAATGAATTTTATTAGTACATTGGAACTTGCATAAAGGCTGACGACACTATTGCAGCAAGATCAAGGAGCTTACAAAAGTTTTCTTAAGTCTGCATATAGACAAGTCTAGAAAGCTTGATAAGATGCTTGTAGTTCTAATGCTATGTTGTTTATTTTTACGACAACTATAGAAGTTTATTCTTATATATTTATAATGTTATTTCCCGTTGTTCTTTTATTTGTAAATTTAGTTATATCCTAAATAGAAATATAATCTGCAATAAAATTCTAGTGATTATAATTTCATGCCTCTGGTATTTCGGGTTCGTAAATTATCACTATTAAAGTTCTATGTAATAAGCGAAGAACTAGTATAGCATTTTTAAGTTTTTAAATAATAACACTACACATGCGTAGGCTTTCAATAGTGGTTCCTTAGCCACAGATTAGGCGAAAGCTGTCAAACCAGTTCATTATGTCTATCTACTGGTTAGTTGTTAGTAAATTCAAGTTTTTCTTCATGAGTGATTTTTTATTTCTGTATTTCTTTTAAACTACCACCTTATAACAAAAAATAATATCGAATATCCTCAAGTATTTTATTATTATGTAAGTTCATTGAACTGTAATCGTAGTAAACTACAGACTGTGTACAATCAGACGTTTGATTCGTAACTAGGATTCACTATTTGCATAATATTAATTCACGTTGATTGCCCAATTGCGACTAATATATGCGATAAAATAACGTTCATTATTACTCATTAGGAAAAGACCAAAGTCTGTTTAGTAACTAGATTAAGGATGATATTCAGTAATCATGTACCTAATATACCTAATACGCTTTTGAACAATGATATAAACGAGATAATGTGAAATTCGAATGATAATTACCTTTATCTACATCTAATTAGAATCGAAACTAGTTCTTAACATGTGGTTCTTACTCACTAATTATTGATAATACCATTATGCACTAACCAAATATAATTTTAAAAAATATACATGTTAAAAAAAGTATCGCTAAAAATGAAAAGTTTACGACTTTCCATATTTTCGAAAAACATATTCTAGATTCGAAATAATTTAAATACCTATGTCTTATTATGTCTTACTCTATTAAAATAATTTATACTACAGGCTACGGCAAAACCAAAATTTAGTTAATTGGTCTCTTATCACTAAAATATTAACAGCCACTGATGTAAACTGAGCTTAACACCTATCTCGATGCATTAAAGCTAACAATGGTTCGTACCTACTGTGCTTTCTCGCGAGTCTCGCGTTTTGCTAAAAAACTTAAAACTTGAAACCTATTCACAAATTATTTTGGCATCCTTGTGATAAACTTACTTCATAAATGGAATCATTATAAGTAGAACTTACAAATTCCATTGTGGTAATGTATTGTCAGAAAAGGTATATCGCACAGGTACATTGAGAATTTCTATTTACCCCATTGTTGAATCTTTACCGCCTATCAAGATCTATTCATTTTTTTTTACTTTACGAACTGTTACGAAATGTCTTATCTTTTTTCTTCTATATGTCTTTACGCTATAATTTATAATTCCTGGTTGTATCAAACACGTGGAAATAATAAAATATTTTTTGTTACAGTAAGTCGAAAAGAGGAAGTGATGGCAATAAAAAGTAAATTCCCAACTAAAATACCGGTAAGCTATAATTCATTTTGATATTTTGAATGACAGTCTATCTACTGTATTTATTTATCGAATCGTTATAATTAACTAATATTAATACTATGATGACAGCAGATAGCTAACTTGCTATAGAGATAGGCTTAAGTGTTCCAAGCCGTGCAAGTTAGACAAAAGTGCTATTTACAGTTGGTCACAGCTGCATTTCTACTAGGATTGCTAACCTAAAAGTTAAGTTGAATCATCGATTTGTAGGAAATTCAGTCAATACATGAAGGGCTGAGAAAGATCGAGATTTTACCATCTCTGTGAAGTTCGTCTGAAACATAAATAAATATATGCTATGTTAAATACAGCTGCTAGTTTGTTTTCGTATGTGTGTCGATGATACTCATACAACGATGACTTATCTACTTAATGAACGCTGTAAGTGTGATGACCTGTTTATATTTATTTTGTTATTTGCAGTTAATAGTCGAAAGGTACCACAAGGAAAGAAATCTGCCAACGTTGGACAAAACGAAATTCTTAGTTCCTGAAGATATCACCATGTCCCAATTCCTAGTTATAATCCGTAACAGGATAAGGATAAAGCCTAACCAAGTGAGTGGACAATCTATTCAAACAACCATTTGTTAGCGACAAAAATGTGATACTCTTAGAAAGCAATCGTTATCAAAAGGTTAATTTTATGTTAAATCAATTAGCTGTACGTTTGAACTTATACTATCTCTATCATTTGACGTATGTGCAAGAAGGACGTCTTATTTTAGTCTTCGTATGCGAATAATAATCATTGAAGTCAAGTAAATAATTAATTACCGAGATCATAACACTGCCGATAAGGCTGATCATAATGAATTACTTAACGTCTTAAGCGCCTAGCCTACCTTGAGGCTGTCATAGTAACTAGTAGTGGACGGATCCTAAGTAAATCGAGTGGCAGTTCCGCCCTTTTAAAAATAACCCCACGAGCGATCACAAGACAATGTAAGATTGTGCTAAATTAGCGAGCATGTATTGGTTCTATTTAGTTTAAAGATCAAATGAGCATTTATAGTTGCAAAATATTTACTCATTGATATCTTGGACACTAGTGCGGGCATTGAGTGATTTTATCTGTTTTAGGCCCTGTACCTCATTATCAACAACAGGTCTATGCTCAGTATGAGTCTGACTATGGCCCAGGCTTATGAGGCATATGGAGATGAAGACGGATTCCTGTATATAACCTACGCGTCCCAAGAAGTATTTGGATACCAAGACGGTGAGTTATCTAATCGATTTCTGGAAGAGAGGGGTAATAAATCGGTATTTTTTTTTGTACATATGAATACAATATTTTCGCAGACTTTGAACTGATTTTCATGACAATTGAATTCATTGGGTAGAGGAAGGGTGATCACATACAAAATTGAAAAAAAATAAAACACCACCAATAAAGCATGGTGGTAAAAACCAAGATAAACATTGTTTGAATTTATGGAACTGAACATTATTTGACTTAATAAAAATAATAATTATTTTTAAATGAATTATTCTGACGTCTGCTCTAATGACTTGTAATAATAGGTGCACTAAGATCAGCTAGTGCGATCAGCCACCCATGACTAGTAAAGCAATGTACATTATCTACGACGATAGAAATGTTATCACAATCGTTTTGCATTTAAAAATACTTACTAAAATTCACACTGATTATCTTTAACAGATATGACGGGATCAAACCAAGAAGTGGAAGTTATAAGACATCGATTCCCAAATAAGATTCCGGTAAGTTTACTTTCGCTCTTTTATGTTTTTTGGTCGAAGGCTATCTTACCTACCCTGTTTTTTTTGGCACTGATATTTGATTGTCTGCATCATTTATGCACGTATAAGCAGTTAAGAAACATACCGATACTATTGTGGTAGAAAACCTTATCATCGCTGGGCTGTTTCTGACATTAACAGCTAGTCCAGTTAATTGTATAGACATTGGAAGTTACGTAAATCCCATCAAGCTAAAAGTGAATAGGTACAATTGTTCAAAACACAATTAGAAACAACTTATCCCCATTAATATGTGCATGCTTTAGGGTTTAGGCTGATAAACTTCATACATTATTACTTTTAAGTTTATTATATTTTGTAACTTTCACAAATATTTATTTTGTTTCTAGTTGTACGTTGAACGTTATGCGAGAGAAAAAGAAGTGCCCGTTTTGGGCCGCAATAAGTTTTTGGTGCCTCAAGAACTCACCATGTCCCAGTTTCTCTACATAATTAGAACGAAGATGAAATTGCGAGATTCTCAGGTAAGAAAAACATATAATCAAAATATATCTACTTTCCTAGTAGGTCCTACTTAAAAACGTACCAACATATTAGGACACACACAATGTATTTATCATAAAATAAACCATTACATATACAATATCGCCACTTCAAGTGGTTCTATTAGGTTACTACGGTTTACGGTTACGGTCTACGGTTAGCTATATTAAATTTGAGATCATCGTACGCATGTCATTTGTGCAACAGTTTACAGCTGATCCATTAATTCGATTAGAACTCCGGGCACTTTTAAACATCGAAACAGTTTTGAGTAATTAACAAAAAAGCATATGCAATAAAGGATGGTTTATTAAAATAATTGGATAAGGGTGGTTTATTAAAGGCGCGTCGCCACGCCAAAGGCAGATCAACCTTTGGCGTGGCGACGGGCCTCCGCGTGTGCAATACCTACCGTATTGGATGTCACACATCAAAATGATAATATTTATCTTTCATAGGCCTTATATCTACTAGTGAACGACCGAGTACTCGCAAGCCATAGCATGACGATGGCGCAAGCGTATGAACAGTTCCGCAGCACCGACGGATTCTTGCATATCACCTACGCCGCTCAGCAGGTCTTCGGATGAAAACAATTGTAAGTGCTTCTATCGACATTACGTAGTATTTACCTACCTTATATTATAATCCAGTATTCAAGTTCAAGTTTCATCATTGAATCATCTTCTATAATCAACAGAGCAACGTAGGTACAATGTATTGAAAGCTTACCCTGAGCTTTATAGTTGTAGGATGTAGATACATAGAAGACTATATTTTTGTATCTACCTCGCATGATTCTCCAGGTTCATTCAAAAACATATAATGTCTGCTCGTAGAAGTAGTCAGGATTTGCCCTCCCGAATGTACCTATCCTCATTTGTGAATCGAGTTAAGCCCGCTGCCTGTGAACTAACCATTATACTTCAACTGTTTTATGTTCTCTGTTCTGCGTCATCTGTTTTAACAGCACTATTGCTTTAACGCTATCATACAAATATGAATATGTCGATTTTGCCACTGTTTTTCATTTTAATTCCAACTAAAATATTAGTTTAACCAAGTAGTCACACGTAAACACTTTCCATGCATATAAGACATTATAATAAGAATTATAATGAAAATCCATAGCTATAGGAATTTATATGTAGACATTACCATTGGGCGGGGTGGTCAGTATATTGATTATGAGGTAATTATTGCGCACAAAAAGGCAATTACTAGCATAGTAAGTTTCAACTTCAACGCATGAGTAGAGAGCCCCACTTTCTATAAAAACAAGAATAATGAATACTTAGTGTTATCTGCACTTGTTTATTATTATATAACGGTTGTTTATTATTATTTGTCTTACATCAATTTGAAATATGTAATTAAACGTGCATCGACTTCTTTACGTTTATTTTTACATAACAAGATTTATTAATTTGAGCTGCTCCGAGCTACGATTGTAATATCAGTAGAAATGTAGGTATTGATAGGAAAAAAATAAACACAGGCTTCAAATTAATATGTTAAATTTTATTGCATACAAATAGGAATAATTTATTGTGATAAATGAATGCTCATAACTTTTTCTTTTTCTTTATCAATCCAATACTTTCTGGGGTAGGTACATACCTATTCCAGAGATTTACCTGTAGGAATATGACGAATTATTACCTGCTGTAATAATAAATAAACAATGACAATTAAAAATAAATATTGGAAATAATAACAATAATTTGTGACATAATTGTACAATTTTAATTATTTTTGAAAGCATAAATAAGACACGTCATAGATTGTACATATCAAATCAACTAGTCTTGTCCCAGCCTCAGACTCCGGATACCAGAATAATTAACTGTCATGGTTGTTCAACACATTTGTGCTAATTATAGCTAAAGCATATGGAAAATTAATATTAAATGAATGATCACGGTCCACTTAAGTATAATGAATGTGATTTATTGACTTGTTATTTTGATAACAAGTATATAACATACAAAGTTGTAGATACCCACAATAAGCAAGAAAACATAAATTTTAATAGGTACTCACTTACGTCAATCATATATAGAAGACCGATAAAAATGTGGATGACAAACGTTTAAAAGTAAATAACCTTATTAATTATTGTATTGTATGTATAATATGATTAATCATTTAGTTTGCTCAATCGATAATTGAATCTGGGATCCTGGGAATATGGACTGACATATAATTTAATATTTTACACATTTTATACAAAATCATTACCTATTATATTTTTCCGCGGTGAAAATCGATTCAATTTATCAACATTATAAAGAATCAAATCGGCATTGAAATCATACGATGTGACGAAAAACGTTTACCGCAGTGAACAGAGTATACCTACTAATTTGTTTATTAAGTAGACTTATAAGTCTAGTTTATAAACTAGCGTTACCGAACTAGCTTACACAAGATATCGTGTTAGAGAAACATTGTAACTGTATTCTGGATTCAAGATTTGTTTTTCTATTGCCAGTTTGAAACTTATATCCCAACTATATTTATAGGATAAACGAATTAAACATCCACTTATAGCCCCACGCTGATTTCTTGTATTTTCGATCCCACCACACTTAACCTAGAATCTAAATATAAATTCATTATTCACATATCAGCCCGAGTATCGAACCTAAACCCCTCTGCGTGTTACATTAGTACAATGTTGCTACGCCGTCTATCATAATAAATAATATTTCAGTACACTAGAACTCGCAAATATAGTCAACTTTTGTTCGCTAAAATCAGAAAGGGTTAATGCCCTCTTCGCTAATCTGAGTATTATTTCATTTGTAGTTGAAGCATATACGGTAATCGCCATAGCAACATTATGTCATCTAATATTTTTTATCTGTGTTCTGTTTTTACATATTTTTTATATATTAGCCGCATTTCCCGCCCTGATAATTTTACCGAACAGCTAGTTTGTTATCATCATACTTATTATGTTTATTAATTCAACTTCTATACATCCTTACATAATTTATAATGTCCATACAGTTATTGTATTACGATCTATTATACAAAGCATTGCATAATATACACAATAGGCTCACTAGTAAGTGAATTTTAATAAATATGGTTTAAAAGATGAATAGAATAGACATCATCTTATTCCTCAGGGTTAGCAAGGCATCTGTGATCAAACTTAGGTATGACTTAATTGCACTTGGGGATGATTACTGATGTCCATGGGCGACAGTGACCACTTATCATCAGGTGGACTGCATGCTTTTTTGCTAGCTTTATACGATAAAAAAATACAGTTTATAGTCATACTATTCTCAAATATTGTTTCACTATCTTATATTTACCAATTTATTAATGGCGCTAATAGATACCTTAAAACCAAAGAGTAAAAAAGTTTTTTAGACAGTGAACGTTTAACAGCTAAATCAGTTACATTTGTTATACAATGTCATTACTTTTACTTAACACAACTAGAAAACACGAAGCACATAGCACATCTTCACGCCAAATCCCTAATGGGGTAGGCAGAGAGTATCGAGTGCCAAATGGCACGGTTCTGACATACTTGCCTAGCTTTTCCACTTTCATAACTCACCTCTAACAAACACGAAGGATTCTAATATTAAGAAAGGAAACTTATAAGTATTAAATTTAAGTAATACGTATTTATTTCATACGCTACGCTAGTAAGATGCTACGATAATATATTTTTAACACTGACATTTGATTCTTACACAACTCATAGAACGTAGAAAATCTCTTACATCCTATGCTTATAAACTTTTCTACTTCCATAATACATTCCTCATCCCTAAATTAGTTTAAAATAATACTAGTATGTATGTGTGTGTAACTTCTATTATTCTTTGTGTGTACATCCACGGCTTGTTTTTGTTTGAAATCATTCTTTACTTTTCGGCTTAAGCGATAAGCCCACCCCTTTGTTTGTCTAACTGCAATGTTATTTTACTCTTTTATTTTGTACATGTATTGTGATGTACAAACAATAAAGAGCTATCTATCGGTACCGAGCTTCTTCAAAATTTCATATCTGAGCAAACTAACTCTTTGCTAGGGTATAGTCATAGTGAATAATAATTAAAATAATTTAAACAAACAACAACATTTAAAATAACTATTGGATGTGTTAACCGACAATTTTATGCATCCATCATGTTAATAAGTTTTTATATATTAGTGCATCATTATATTTCAAAATAACAGAATTTCATTACGACTTATGGTTATTTATAAACCTGAATCCCATCGAAGTACGGAAAGTATGTATGTATATAGTAATATGATTTTATCAAGAAGGGTAACTTATTAAAAGCAATTTGAATACATGTATGCAAACAAACAGTAATGATGTACACTGCCTCATTTCTCATTTCCACAACGCCAAGATAAGTAGGCAATTATAAAAAGCACTTTGATGTGGATTGATTTATCGGTTCCAATATAAAGTATTATCGTGCAAATATATCAAGTTAAATGTGTCCCCGGCCGGGTACAGCTGAGGCAGCCAGCCATCATGGGCCCGTATTATTCCACAGCGGAGCACCGAACGCTACATTATTTATGTCACAATAATAAGTTTATCTTGGGTCGTGTGCAACGCAAACAATACTGCATGACCATTCTCCACCGGCACTGATATCGCCGATTTATGACTTTTCCACACTATCTACAGCCCCCCAAGGGCCTGTTGTTATGTGAATCGTAATGTCACTTGAAACACATTTAGCTTCAACTTCTTAGATGCAAGTAATTCTTGTTTCAAAAATATTTTCCACAATATTCATGTAATTAATACATTGTTTTAATCAATCATATTTATGTATAATGAATAACTCTTAGAGATATCAAATGATACCATATTTAAAAACGATGGAACCTCTGTCATGTAATGTGTGTAGAACAATCTTTGTTAATTTTGTCTTTTCTATTTCAGGTAAAAGCTTACTGGAATTTGGAATGAATGATTTAAAAGAAACTGGGTATTTCTTCAACAGCATCTAAGTGTGAGCGCGCACTACGCGCGAAATTTTGGACAGTATCTACACTTCAGATTTAATTAGTGTGATAATGCCACCTTTCGCGCATACTCCTATAAATATGTAGTGCGCGCTTGCACTTATACAAAGACTGATAGTATTTTATGTGCTTTTAACTTTGTGATAATATAAGCTTAGGATTTTTTAATTAATAGACTCTTTTAAATTAATCGGCCGGTCCTACAATTATGAATGTATCTTAATATAAGGTTATTAAATATTTTAAGTATGTATGTTATTGAAATTCATAAATTAATTATATTTTCTATGTATAATGAATAATTACTTTGTTTACTTATTAAATATTAATGTATGAAATATGAATGTATAATATATTTGATGTTTATTAAATGAATTAAATTGATCTCAAAAAATAAAAAAAAAATATTTTATTGATTGATATTTGGCCTTGTTAACAAATTGAAGAGTGAAGACTATACAAAACATGATCAACAACAATTATGTAATCACCATGTACAAAAGCAGCCTAATACAAATTGTTAGATAGATAATGAAGTTCTGTTAGTTAAAGACTAGATTTTGCGGAAAGATAACATTGTAGTTTCATTATTCAATTAATATACAGTAGTTAAATATCTGTAATTCAATTAATTTAATTATTGGGCTAATTACAAATACATTTGCTTCACTCTTTCGTGAATCGTTTCTTTACCCACTCGGTCGCGAGTGAGTTCGATCCTTTCTGGTCATTCGGTCGGTGATATGTTCTGTGCTGCCGCCACCAGGGTGTCGTGGATGTCCTTCGCGTACGAGATCTGGAGTCGCACCGTGTTCATGTATTGAGGGTAACTGAGGGCGGTTTCCTGCAACATGGTATACTTATTGAAAAAACGTGAATTGAACTTATAGATACTAAAAGACAAGCCATGGTCGAGTTGCATGATGGAATTCGCCGTCGCGAATAGAAATTTTGAATAGAATCGAATGCATCGAAAATGCAAAAGGTTTGAAGGAAAACTATTTATGATAAAACTTTTCAATCTCGCTTCAAATAAATAATCAAATGTATTAATACATAAATTATTATGGAGATACATCTTTGTGTTTTGAAGAACCACAGACTTCACCTCATATTTTGGTAAGATATTATTTCACAGAATAGCTTAACTCTTTGTTCCTTTGACAAGCTGTAAGGGATTGTCATTTAAACTAAAGCGATAAAGGACTAACACAAAAACATATTTATGATAAAACTTTTTTATCTCACTCCAGACAAATGGTCAAGGTGTTGCTGTAATAATCTCAAATTTTGCAAGACAAGCTTATAGTTTAAACAAAGTATGATATTAAATCCTCTGTTACAGTGTAGTAAGACGAGTTGAATGAAGGAAAGTAGTCACCGTCGCAAACTTTGCTGAAATTTTGCTGAGTCGGATACATCAAAAATGCAATGTAAGGTTTGAAGGAGAACTAATAGTTAATGTTATTTATCATAAAATTTTTAAGCTTAAAAATGATCAATAACATAAAAGATGTATGTGTTGATTGATTGTGTCGATGTATGTTTTGAATAACCCCACATTCTCATCATATTTTGGTAGTATTATTTCACAGAATATCTTAACTCTTTGTTCCTTTAACAAGTTGTAGGGGATTGTCATTAAAACTAAAGTGATAAAGGACTATCACAAAACTATCGCGAAAGAGGAAACGGAAGGAACCCACTAAACGTCTCCGGTCGACATATCGGACTATCGTATATTATCGTAGCTACATTGAAATATATGGAATGTATGGAATATTGTTCCGACGCTAGAGCAGAAGCTGATCTAATTTGATACTTATGAATATCGACATAAGTTTCATTATTGATTGAATA
This sequence comes from Polygonus leo, assembly GCA_018250455.1. NCBI lineage: Eukaryota > Metazoa > Arthropoda > Insecta > Lepidoptera > Hesperiidae > Polygonus > Polygonus leo. The sequence continues at coordinate 364 of DWNR01000212.1, read as the reverse complement.
ATGCGTGCAAGAGGTGATAACTGAATAGATAACATAAGACTAAAGATCAGCAAACAATTCGGTGAAACTTGGAACTTATTTGGTTTGGTTACAGACGACGCCTTTCTCAATGAGTAGGATTTAGACCATAGTTCACCGCGCTTAGTGCAAATTGGTTCTTTCTTGGGAGACTCGCGATGTTTGAATTTGTTTGATAGGTAAGCATGGGCGGATCCAGGGGGGTGGTCATGGGGATCATGACCCCCCCTGGGCTGGGCCCAGACACTTAGTGGACCACTAAATATAATTGTTAAAAAACTTTTTAACTAAAAATAGAACCGACTTCAAGATGAACTAAAAAGTGAAAAATAATTAATAATTTTGA